>JANHFX010029570.1:15341-28375 GCA_027560015.1 Chloroceryle amazona | reverse complement strand
AGCATCCCCCCAGTCGACAGGCAGGCACGGCGAATGTCCAAACCTTGGTGTGTCCCCACCCCCCCCTTTTCCCAAGTGTCCATTTAGGTGTGTTCGGTTTTTCGCTTTTCCCCCCCCACCCCCCGGTATGTACAGTCTTTTTCTGAGGATGTGTTTTAAAGTGTAGTTCTTGGTATAATTTAAAGGTATAATTTAGTTAAGTCTTGGAGTTGCATCCTAAAACTTACACCCTAAAACTGTCACCACCATTTGCCTACATACCATGGTAAAAGTGATGCTCTGGAGGAACCAGTATAGTCCAGAGGTCCTAGTGCAGGCAGCTCACCCACTGTTGCTGAATGAACTGGTACCAGCAGGACAAACTTTGGCATGAGTTGGATCGCTTTTGGTGATGTTTATTCTGAGGTGAATGAGCAATGAATGTGGATTCTTAAAACGTAGCTCATTCAGATACATGTTCCTGCCCTAGTGCATTTCCAGCATTGTCAAGTGGTTCCATTGTTGCCTTTCAGTTCCTTCAGTCAAAAAGATTTCTGATGGGAAATTTTCAGCTGTGCTCTGGGACATGAACAAATGACAGTGTACCTTGTTAAATAGCTGTGTTATCATAATTAATTATAATAATCTTTCTCTACTGATTGATGAGCACAAGATAAATTCCTTCCCTTCTTGATCTCTGTTCCAGGCTGTTAGACAAACAGCGTGATGGATTTCACAGAAGACTTTTTTATTATCATCTATAACCTCCATTACCCAAATTACATAACCTTTCTTACAGTAGAGGGGGTGAAAAAACCAAAACATTTTGGAAATAGCATTTAATTTATGTTTAAAATGTCCCTGTCCTATTTCCAAGGGGAACTGCATAATTACCAAATCCTCTACCCTGCAACGTGGTGCTTGGCAAAGAAACTTTGGCAGGTACTAGTGAGTCCCCTCCATTGTGGGTCCGTTGGTGTGATGTGGTGAAGGGCTCTAGGTGATACCTTGGCAACTTCTGACCTTGCATTTAGCACCTTGGGCACTTGTCTGTGGGATGCCTGAGAGCCAACCCCAGGCTATTTTCAACTCCAGACAGACTTTAAGGTAAGAGCGTAAAGCTTAAGAAATCCTCTTCTTCATTCAAAGGCAACTGCCCAGCAATTAAATGATAAAACACCTCTAATTCTCATGCTGGTTTGGGTTCAAAGAGTTTTCTACAATACAGCCATCCAAGCAGGTACTCAAGTCGCACTGTTGCAGGGCTGGAGCTGAGTCTCCTAGACAAGCCTGCAAAAGATGAAGTGGAATGACACGGCACCCCATGTGCTGTTACAAGGTTTTGCATCTCTTCATCCTGGTAAATGACTCATGCTGGGTGGCAGCTGATGTTCAGTTCATGTCTCCTAGTTAATGCACCACTTCCATCTTGTACAGCATCAGCCTCTATGGGAAGGTGTTTATGATGATGTTTTTCTAGAAGCTATTTGTCTGCAGCTACCGGGCTTTTCAACAGCTCTGCTTTTGAGAAGGTGGTGAGTACGAAGCCTATGACTGAGGCAGGTCAAATATATAAGGTCCTCACATGAGCTTCAGGGGCTTTTGCTCACTCAGGACTCTGCCAGTGGTACCTTCTATATCCTACCTGGCTATTCAAAACTCTAAAGCTTAAGGAGAGATCAAAATCTTAAACAGTTTTTTGTGGGATCTGATTCTTCATGGTAGGGCTTTGTGGGCACCATCGGACTGACAGACAGCTTGGTCCTAATGCTGGCTGATGATGCCAGCCAGGAGCCATCATCTGCACCAGGATTTGGTGAGGATGGCCACAGGAAAAAACATCCCTGCTTGGATTTTTGACCGCTCTGATTTCTAGGTGGTAGTCAGGGGAATTACACAGAAATGATTTCAAGATGCTGTTGTTAAAAACCAGCATTATCCTTCCCATTCAAAGGCTGCTGGAATTAGCCTTTATTTATTTTAACTAATAAAATTTCATGGACTTGCTCTTTCTCCAGGGTAATTTAGAAGTAATGGAAAAATCCCACTTATTAGTTGTATCAACTCATAAATCAAATGGGAATCTTGTATGTAGATGGTACTTTGCTTTTGTCAAGTAAGGGTTTGGGGTTTCTTTTTTGAGATCATTTCTGAAACTCTTCCCCAAAGAAACATGCCGTGCTCGTTTTTAGTGAGAAACATCACAATTGCACATTGAAACACAAATATAGCTTCAGAAGAGGAACAATAAAGCCCCCTTTGCCTCACCATGCAGTAAGCCTTCCTTTCAAATGCAAATATAAACACGTCGATAACAAACTAGCTGTTACCTTGCAATTTATGAGGTAAATAAAAATGAAATCAAATTAAGTGTGTAGGTTGTCTAAGATACCTTCAACAGAGCCTTTAAAGACTAACTTACACCGCTGAGAGATGCATTTTATAAATCATAGATACTATTCAATTATAATGCTCCTGAGCAGGTTTTTTTAATGCTCCTCCAAAGGCAAAAAACTTTGGTCCAAAAACCATAGAAGTGGAATTGCTCTGACAGCTTAAAGTTGCTCTGCCACGGAGGACACAGGAACAAATTGCAGATCTGCCATCTCCTGGGTGAATTTCTTGGAGTTCCCTTCCCAGGTCTGGCTGATGCTGCAGTGGTCCTGTCACAGGGCAGCCCTCTGACCCCTGGGAGCTCCTCACTTGGGAGGCTTAGCAAAGGGTAGGGCATGGGGTGGACTAGAACTGAAAGGCTTTGAACGTGTGATTATGTGAGGTTTGAGGTACCCCTCAGTGATTCTGCCACTGCTGTGCTCTTGGCTCTCCTTTGTTTGGGCATTGTCATAAGAACGCCAGATCTTCTGGATGAAGTCATATGAAAGGCTGGATCATATGTTGGCATATGTTTGTCATACAACAGCTAGATCTTCTGGATCTTCTTTGACCTCTTTCTCTGGGTGGTGTGGCTGGACAGAGGTTTGGGCTCAGGCGAGGTGACTAACAGCTGGAGAGAGGGCACCTGACACTCCACTCCTCCAGCTACAAATTGCCTTCTCACTCTTGAGCTGGTATCTCACTGTGCCTAACCCGTTTCCCCCTGGGCACCAGAGCCTTAGCCCCAAAACTGGAGTCTCGGTTAGTGTAGTGGGGAGCATTGCATTTTTAATCTTTAAAATAAATCTTGTAATTCATTTGGACTCGTGCGACCTTTTCCTTCCCTGACCTAGTGTGCCTGCAGTCCTGCCAACAAGAGGTTTGTCTTAAAGTAAATTAATTGATATCAGAGGTGTTGAGATCTTTCAAACGTGGCAGGAGAGCAGCCAGGCATGCACATGGGCAAGCAGTGTCTGTCTGCAGGAAAAACCTTCCACAGGCACATTTACCATTTCTTTGGAGAACAAGGTTTCACTTGCCAGGGTAGCAGACCATATTTGAATGTTTTAAGGATGAATCAGTTTGGTAAAGGTGTTTGGAGAGGTGTGGATCTGGACCTTATCATCATCATTATCACCAGTAAGCAGTGGAGAAAGTTTTCTATGCATGAAACATTGAAGCAGAGGCTCCACTGCCTCGATATCCTTGCTGCTTCCAGCGAGTGCATGCTCTGCCTCTGGTAAGCTTATTGCAATATTAATAATGGCATTTGTTTAAAAATATCCTGGCATACAGTTCTGTGTGCTGATTAATCCTGATCTCCAGTGGAGCTGGGGAAGATCATCTCCAAGTTGCCTACTTGAGCTGACTTAGGAAGGGTTGTGAGACAATGCTACACTTAGAAGCTAGAGAGGGATAGTCTTTTAAGTGGAGATGATTTGGAAACAAAAACAAAAGAAAAAGATGAAAATCACAGTTTCTCCCTTTTAAAAAATAGAAGAGAATCAGTGGGGGGAAGAATTGAACCCCCAGGAAAGACTGAGAATTAAGGAAATAAAATACTGGGGCTGAGACTGGAGAGTCTGGCCTGACACAGCCAAACTCTTCCTTTGACCCCATGCACCTGGTACCGTGCTGGATTTAAATGTGCACGGTATCTTAGATGTCTAAAAGGATGACCCTGTGGCCTTCAACCTGACAGAGAAAGCAGGACTTCCAACTCAAGAGATGGGATGAGGAATACTTGGTAGCTGTTGATACTTTTTTCATAGAGGAGATCCCATCGTGTCATATGAAGGTTCACTGAATCTCCTTTCTGCCCGAAAAATGAATTTTGTTTGAAATCCACCTAGAAAATGAGTTTGACTTCTCCTTGGTCTTCTCACTTCCTTACACGAACTGGATTACATTGGAAGCTGTGAAATGGAATTCTCTGGGCTGATTATGCTGATTTCAGATGCCCTTTGCTTCTCTTCCCTGAGGAATGGGCTGTTTCTCTGGTACTTCTGCTGAATTTGTTTCATGCAGAACTGTTGATAGTATGTTGTGCCTGGAAGACATCTCATAAAATACTTCAGTAAATCTTCAGCTCTTTGATATCAGTGCTTTTTGTAGTTTGGGATTACTGCTGAGTTTACAGGTTCTACAATTGTTCAGAAAAGATGGAAAGGATTAAAATAAAACTCTGCTGATTTCTCATCCATGACTAAAGTGCTGAATTCAATGTCAGGAGGGAGCACATGGAGCAGGCTCAAGGCACAGTGAACCTGCATCTTGCTCGGATCAGATTTCTTCTTGCAGCTGGTGAATCTTTTATTTTTTTCCCCTCCCTCTGTGGAAAAGATTAAATCAGAGGAGGGTAAATAGGAATCCAGAGACTGTTTGCAATACTTGTTTCCACCTTTTGCTTTCTCTCAGTTGTGACTTCTACATTCTAAACAGGTTCTCTGAGGTGCTGTCTGCTGGCTGGCCTCTGAATCATGCAGGCATCAGTGGAATAATGCAAGAATCTGAAACAAACTTAAAGGTTTGATGTGGGAAAAGTCTGCATCTTTTATTCCAGAGCACTAAGGCTATAGGGAAATATATAATATTAATATAACTCTAAATTTCTTGGGTATTTTAGAGATTCATAAAACTTCCTGAAAGCTACACCTAAATTTCACTGCTGACAATGTATTTTTGTCACACCCAGATATTTAAAGATGATGAATTAATACAGAAATATTTGTGTTAAATTCTGTACTACATGTCTCATGAATTTATAGTGCTTTTAAATACACAGTAGATCTTGCTATTTTGTATGGGCTTGGTTTATAAAGGCTTAATGCTTCTGGCTGTGATTGTCATTTTATTTTTTTTTGGCCAGTGCTTCCTCCTGAGCAGCCATTTCAAGCCAAAGATCCATGTGCAACTGTTCAGGTTCTTTTTCCATTGAGTTTGCAATAAACTGGAGCCTTTTGCAAAGCCCTCGGGACAAAAGTGGCACCGCTTTATTGTTTGAAGTCTTCTCCTAACTTATCATCTAATGTTCACATATTATTGTGCTCTCTGCTCTAATGCCCTGCTTAAGGCAAAGGCACAAAGTTAATGCTATTGCAACTTTTAGGCGCTTGCTGAGGGCAAAGTGAGTTAGTCCTGGGCGGGAGGAAAAGTGCCAGAGACATTTCTCATGGTTTCTTCACAAAGAACACGCGTGTTGGCCTGCAAACCCACTGGTGCAAATGGCAGGCATTAGCCTTGCTGACACTCCCAAGCCTATTTACAGCCACTGTGCTGCCCCAGAGCAACTCCCTTGAGGCTTCCACTCTATACCATGCTGTCATTAGGCTGGGGTTTGGTTTGGTTTGTTGTTTTTTTTTTAAACTGGGAGGTTTTCCAGCCTGAGAAGTAGCCAGCCTGACCATCAAACCTCTCTCATCCTTTCACCTTATCTGATTTTTTTTTTTAATTATCTTTTGTGGGTTGAAAAATGCTTGTGTTTAACTTCAAGTAGGCAAGCCTTTGTACATTCCAACTGTTCAGGAGTGCTTCTGCCTTACCTTGCAGCTCCTGTGTCTTATCCTAATGGATATTGTGGGGGTGGGTGTTGTCTGAAGCTCTTCTATCTTGGTCAGCAGCAACATCATTATAGTCCCTTTCTTTTGTCACTATTTTATTGCTGCTGAAAAATGAAGATGCAGGTCAATGGCTGAAAAGCCAGTTGAATTCAGATCCCCTGATGAGAATCTGTCTTCAAAAGACTCAAAAAGAAAGAGTCGTGGCAATCTTGTAGTAAACTGAGCCGCCATGGATTGCACTGTGATCACCTTGACAGAGGAGCACAGTCCATCTTCTCAGTAGTCACAAACTCCTTTTACAAAGGACAGCAAGCAGAAGGCAGTTTGGTTTTAAATTCTTTGAGACACGCAGGACAATGAGGCAAGCGATGAATAAAGTTCTGGTTTGTTCATTTGAGACCCTCTGCCCTCACACCAAAACTCTCCATTTGTTCCTCTAAAATGAGTCTGGAATAGAAGATGGAAATGATCCTTTATCTCAAAATTGCGAGGGGGCTGTGAAAGCTTGCACTGCACTCCCTGTAGTGTCTTTATCTTTCCAGGCTGCAAAGGCAGCTCTCCAGCCTCCTATATCAAAGTCCTGGAAAAAAAAATAAATCATAAAGCCTTCCTCCCCCCATCCAGCTAAGTGTTCAAACCCATCGAGGGAGTTGGCTCTAAAATTTCATCAGTACACTGTTGGTCCTGACAGGACTGGCTATATAAAGTTAACAAAAGGCTGCTAAGGTTTTAATCTTTCGAGGAAGCCAAACTGCTCAAAATATTGTGAACTTCTTTCCCTCACTCCCTCCTAGTTCAGTCAGAAAATGTCTTCCAAAGGGTTTGTGTCTTTAGTTTGTACTCTGTCGAGTACAAACGTTTTGCTTAAACTTACCTCTGAAGTTCAACCTAGAAATTATGGTCAGACTTGAAAGATTGACACACCCCAGAAGAGCAAAGAGGCCGGTGGGTTGGAGCATGGGCTGTATCTGCAGCCAATGCCTTGGGCTTTGGGGGCAGAAGAGAGGGAGTTATTGATGTGTTTGTTTATTTTTTTTTTGTTATTCTACAGGGATATTTTGTTTTCAGCTTGCTATGCTGATGGAGGTCAATGTTGTTTAGATGGGCTGTCCTGTTGGGCTGTTGATGTCCGTTTGGCCTGGAAAGGAGCACATGGACCCATTCAGCATTGATCTGGAGTAATGTTTTTGCTACATCATAATATAGATAAGTGATTTGTAGTCACTTTTGTTTTCCTACCTGAATGCCTGCTGTGGGCCTGCTCTCATGCAGCAGTGTGGTGGTTCCCCTGCTCACCTGTTCCTTTAGTCATGCTCTGAACAGAATCTTCTCAACAGTATTTTCCTAAGGGGTACTGAGATTTCACCTCTCCCTACAGTGCAGAGTCAAAGGTTCTTTAGTCTCTAGATATATGATGTTCAGAGAGCTAATGCTGGCTCCATGACAACACCAAGCCTTTACAGTCACAGAGGAACTGATCTTAGCAATGCATCAACCTGAGAAGACAGCTGCAGCATTGCAGCAGGAGAAACCACCCAGGCACACAGCCCCATCCATCCCCACAGCTGCCGAGTGAGACGTGCCAGCTGCAGAGGTCAGAGCTTCCCCCAGGTGCCTTCCTGCTGGTTGTGTGCCAGTGGTGAGCCTGCAAACAAGGCTCACAGGTTCTACAGAGCTGCCTTAAGTCTTTCAGGGTGCAGCTTCTTAGTGTGAATGAAACCACCTCCAGTGTGGCAGCCATCTCTCTGGTTGGGTCGTTTCCTTCATACCCTCAGGAAACTGGACTGGAGCATCTCGAAGATGAGGAAAGGCTGAGAGCCCTGGGGCTGTTTAGTCTGGAGAAGAGAAGATTGAGAGGGGAGCTGATCAATGCTGATCAGTAGTTAAAGGGAGGTGTCAAGAGGATGGAGCCAGACTCTTTCCATTGGTGCCCAGCAACAGGACAAGGGGCAACAGGCACAAACTTGGAACCCAGGAAATTCCATCTGAACATGAGGAAAAGCTGCTTTGCTGGAAGGGTTCCAGAGCTCTGGGCCAGGCTGCCCAGGGAGGTTGTGGAGTCTCCTTCCCTGGAGAGATTCCAAACCCTCCTGGACAATGTGATCCTGGGCCCCCTGCTCTGGGTGACCCTGCTGGAGCCAGGGGGGGTTGGATGAGATGATCTCCAGAGGTCAGTGCTGTCTGCTAACGTATGGCTCAGTGTGGCTGCATCTTGCTGGCTTGGAGCAAAAGATATGGCTTGTTTCTGCTTCCTTTTTTGCTTCCTTTTTCTTTCCAACTTGTCTTGAACGCTGTAAGTGTAAAGACCTGTTGGCTAACACTGCCATGTGCAATTTCCTCATATTGTTTTATAGTTTTTCTTTCTTTGAGGAAAGGTGACAGAAAGCCCGTGTAAAGAATGAGGTTTTCATAAAGCCAAAATTGAATTCTGTTACACTTTTGGAAGCTTTAAATACACAGAACTGCAATACTGAAATGCTGCAAGCCTGTGTGAGATTGTTGACTCTTTATCCCCTTCTCTTGTGACATCCAGGCAAAACCTCCGAGACCAAATATCATGGATAGTGTATCCTTGCAGAACTTTGCTGTTTGCATAAGCACATTTTTAAAGATATGCTTCAGACTGTAATGAGAATTTCCAGTGTGTCTCAGAGCACAGGATAATTCTGTTTTAATTATAGAAGGTAGTTCTTCATTACTGAATGCTCACAGAGAAGGGCAAAAGAAATGTGATTTTCATGCTGTTACAATTAAAGGGAATACAAAAATAAAATTAAAAAAACACCTTACATAACCACATTTGAATTAATAACAAGGGAAATAATTAGCTTATTAAAAAAGTACAGAAGACTGAAAGACCATAAATAAACCAATGGCATCCTGTACAGAATTAATATATGGGACGATATCAGTGGATGTGCCTGGCTTCACTTTTGTCTCTGTGCTTTTCCATTCACCTTGCTTTTCCTTTTCCTTCTTCTGTATTCACTATATGACTTGTCTCTTTGTAGTCAAAAAGATCTGGGGCTAAATTACTTCAACAGCAAAGTCATAAATTCCACTTAAACTCTTCTGCAGTATGGAGCAGCTTGTAGAAAGAATGACTGATTTTTGTTGTTTGCTTTTAGAATGTGAAAGGAATGGTTTATGCAAATAGTGCTTTTAGTTGGTTGAAATATTGTTTATAGTAAGGTGCTCTCCGGTCTGCGGGTGAAGCATTGGCTGTTCCCGTGTTCCTCTGTCTGATTATCCTACTACTAGAAACAAAATACAGCTTGGAAAGTACAAATTTCTGTTGAAGTATTTATTTGTTAAACGATTTTTATTTGTTAAACGATTTTATTTTTACTCTTCTTATCTTTCTCTTCTTCAGATTTTAGTAACAGTTTTTCTGTCGCTCATAAGAACAATACTGACCTGGATATGGTTCTGATCTGCAATTGCTATCATTGTCCATAGGCATACAGGAATATTGACAGGAACAAATAACTTATTTTTACCTTAAAGCAAGTGAGGTGAATGTCTGGCAAGAAAAAATGAACTTGCTCTGTCTGCCAGGTTGTTTCCTACTGTTCCTTTTCCTAAAAACACTTGTAGCATCTTACAAGGAGTTGTGTGTTCAGTTTGTCTTGTCTGGAATCTGGTGTTTCAGAAGAAATTCAGTGCTCTGTTTGGAGTTAAATTAGACTGTTCGTAGAGGACTTGCGTCTGACTTTGCTTATTTTAAAGATAAATCTTTCCCACGCAGACCTTGCACAGCAGACCTTTTGAATTCTAAGATTTTGAAAGAAGTCATCAGACTTGATTTGTTTGGGTAACAAATGTAACCTACTTAACAAAACTTCTCTGTTTTGGGAGGCAGAACAATCTTTGACCTTCTTCCAGGAACATATTGGAAGTAGGGAAGAAGGGAGAGTTTTTCTCTTGCTCTAAATACCGACTGTGTGAATTGTTAGTAATGTGAAAGATCAGTCTGCATGTCTGGTACTTTTATTACTTCTAAGTGTTCCTGCATGGCAATTAATTTATTTGATTTACTGATGCTTTGTGTTTTGGGACCTGTATTTTGAGTAGCAGTGAAAATAAATCTGTTGGTAGCACACTGCCAGGTTGATCTAGTTTGTTACTTTAACCTCAAGAGCTACTTTAAATGAGCTGCCTGCTACTGCAGCCAGGTATCCAGCTGCAGCTGGCTTGGTTTGAGGGATAGAAGAGCGAGCTCCTGTAGGCTGTGAAGGACTCTAGACTGTGTCCTTGATGCTTGTGGTGACCTAATGTTGTTGACTTGAGTATCATTAAAGCCTCCAAACTAAAGCTCACTTGGGAGCTGAGCTGTTTGCACCAGGGAAGACCCAAGCAGGAGAACTATCAGATCAATACCGTGAGAGGGTAAGACAAATTTCACTGGCATGTGCCCTTTGTGTGATACGCAGCTTATGCCAAGCAAATTGGCTTGGATTTAGACAAACAGTGAAGCATCTACCTGCCATCTCCTGCCATATGCCTTCTCTCTTATACTAGTATAATGCAATGGCTGTATTGCCTGGTAACTGGGGCCCTGTTCAAGCAAAACATCTGTCAAACCTTCAGGGCTGCATTAAGCATCCTGCATTCAGTGAATCTGACCTAACAGCACAACTTAGCTTGAGGTTTAGGGCAAGAAATCTGAGATTGAAGATGGCTTATTGATTTCGTGTTGTTTTCTCAGCCAGGTTAATTCTGATATGTACCAGAAATCTCCCTCAGGGTTGATTTTAATTTGGGTCAGAGAACCTACAGCAGCCAGGCTACCATTGCAGTGTCTATGCAATAGACAGGGATAAGGGAAATCTGGCCATGTCCCAGTATACCCCAAGCTGCTGGCACGGTAAAGAAGTGGTGTAGCCAGGGAATTTTCCTGGGACTTAGTCTTCCAGAATAATAGCTCATCTTAATGAGGGAATCCAATGTAAATGAGTGTAGCGTGGCATTGGATCTGACAAACCCTGGCTTGAACAACTGCTGCAGGTAACAGGTGTTGAGAAACCACAGCAGGAGACTTCCAAATTTCATCTCCCCTCTTTGCTCTGCCCGCTCCAATTTGTGCATCCGATTCTCGATGAATTATGGCAGTTGATACCTAGTGATCTGGGCCAGGCATGACAGAAAACGCTGCTGGACAGGTGGCATGGCACAGATAGAAGTATTGTTTTTGCAGTAATCTATACAAGGTACTAACTTCCCTGACTTTTAAATTTTAAAAGGGTTCATAACACTCTCAGGATCTGTAGCATCAACATAATTCGCAGAGAGAATAAATCTGGGCTTTCATTTGCTTCCACGCACAGCCTTGCTTTGCTTTTCTTTGAACTGCCTTTGTCTTAACCCACAATTTTCATCTTATTTTCTCCCCCCTGCTCCAGCTGAGAGGAGGAGGTGGGGGTGATAGAGCAGCTCGGTGGGCACCCGGTGTCCAGTCAAGGTCAAACCACCACAACTGGAAAGCACCAAGGCACGGCTGGTGTTTTCATCCTACAGACATTGGTAGGTGTGGAATATCTTGTCTATGAATGTGCCTTTTTAAAAGTAAGACCAAACACTTGCGATTCGGAATCCATACTGCAGTTGGGTGATTCCCACTGGCCACCACAGGTCGTGCAGGCTTTGGCTCTGCTTGCCCACGTGCTGTCTTCAAGGGCAGCGGTTGTGGCCTGGGGGATTTTGTCCTTGATGCTGTTCCAAGTAATTTTCTTTCACATGTGCTAAAGTTAACTGCCCTGTTGGGAGATCCCCGTGTGATCTGAAATCCCAAGCAAGTTATTTGTAAGGGTTCCAGCACACACAGTGGGAAGAAACTACTGGGTAGAGGCTCTAAAACTGCTTTTAAAGATGGTTAAAATCCCAAGTTCTCCAGACAATTTTATGCAGTTGTATTTCAAGGGGGTTATAACTGTAGTTCTGGCATCTGTTGCTGAGATAAGCAGTAATTTTGCTTTCCTGTTTTCTGTATGACATACTGGTGCAGTCTTCATCTGGTCTGCATCGCTGCAGGAATATCAAGTACGTAGAGATTTTTTTGAACTCCAAGAGTAACTGAGGTACTTAATGGTAATCTATGCATTTGTTAAATTTACAAGTATAAATAATTTATCTGGGGAGAGAACACTGTTTATCAAAGTTTCCCTTCCCTACTTACAAACCCACATTTTTCTCAGGAGAATACAACGGTGTTGGCAAGAGGCACAGCAGGTACTAAACTCACTTGTGAAGACAGTCCCTGTTCTCCAGGTTCAGCTGTAGTGGAAGCAGAAATCATTTTCTGCTTGAGCAGAAATAATGCGTTTTGACTAGCTGCTGAAGTCTTCATCTTCAGATTCTTTAGCTTGCTCATATCAGAAATGTATCAAGAATTGTTCCAACCATTCTTTTATCATCAAGATATCTTTGCTGTGACATCTGTAAAAACCTTTCTGTGAGACCTTGAATTTCAGGATCACACTGTATCAGTGTCATCCTCTTCTTCCTTATTTATTTACTGTATTTTTTTTTCTTTCCCCAGCTCTGTCTGCAGTCCCCTAAAACTGTTATAGGGCTCTATTTTACAATCTGTGATCACACGCCTCCAACAGTCTGAAGAAAAGGGCTGATTAGAGGCAGCAACTCTCCACAAAGGGCTGTGTTTTCTCATAGCCCTTATTTACAAGAGGGAGTTATTCTGCAGTTAGCGAGGGTGTAATCACTTACAGTAAGCTAGTTGCTCTGATCTAATTTCCCTGATGACCACTCTGACCATGCACTAGCAACTGGGAAGTTTGTCCCATTTTCAAAGGAGAGCAAAATCCTTCCCATGATGATGCTCTCAGGGTTCAGGTGCACAGTCAAGATAACTTAACACCTTTTTTTTGTCATTTCAAACCCATGAAAGCTGGATGCCCAGCCTCTTCTGGTAGCTAATGGAAAGATTCCTCTAGCTGTTATTTTAGGGGGACATAATTATTGAATCGTTACAGCTTAAGGGGAAGATTATAGTTATCCTTCTGAAAAAAATGCGGCTCTGAAAGGAAACTGTGTGCATACACATGAAATTGAATTTGAATGCAAGATCTAATTTAATTTCAGATACCAACAACTCTATCATCTTGC
>JANHFX010029570.1:0-11985 GCA_027560015.1 Chloroceryle amazona | reverse complement strand
GTTTGGTTCCCCCCCCTATTTTGTTTTGTTTTCCCCCCTTTTTTCCCTCCCTTACTCCGATAACATTAAACAGAGCTATAGCTGTATTTGTCCCCTAAAGTCCAGGTTTTATTCACGGCCAATGTGTCCCTTCCTCCAGAAAGATTCCTCTGAAAACCATAAACCACCTTTGGGTTAAAATATTGATTTGTTACATTCGAGCCCATCAGAAAGAAAAGGCTGGTTTGAGAAAATGCTTGTCCCTGTTGATAAGTCCTGTTACACAAATCCTTTATTGCTTTTAATTTCTTTCCCAGCAGTTTCCAGTTCTCACTGAGATAGGACAATAGACTGGCTAGACACTGGACACTCTGCTTTGGAGGGTATCATAACTGATTTGTGGTTACTGGCTCTCTTCACATTTTTTTTTCCTGTTGTGTCCAATAATGGAATGTCTTACTGGTTTTTGTTACTAACCTGAAAGCAGAGAGCTGCATGTTGAGCTGGCCAGGCCAAATTCATTTGCCTGAATTAACATCCCTCTCAGTGCCACTTCCCATCCTGTGTGGCCTTTGTATACTCTTCCTCAAGATGGGAAGGAGCAGATTTGTGCTAAAATGTGGAAGAAAAATGCAAATCTTGAGCTCCCTGCAGAAGATGATTGCTGTTTGAGGAGCTGACGTGTGTGGAGGAGTCTCTACAGCCTTCCCTTGAAACCTGGAGCTGCCAGACAGCTACAAGACTAACTGGTGAGCTGTAAGGAACCGAAACAACTCAAGAGGAAACTTTTGACTGGAAATGCAATTTTTCCAAATTAACTGTAGATGGACACAAGGCCTGCTGGATATTGATGACGACTAGATAAAATCATGGCAAGGTGACTGAGGAAATATCCAACTGGATGCCGGACCAGCGATCATCCAGAAAAACACAAGTTGTAGTGGGTCAAGTTTGGGAACGTTCCTTCAGACCCCCTTCGCAGCGTGCCCAAGGAAAAGAAGCATCAGGCACAGATCCTGGTCAGGTAAGTTGCCTGGGGTCAGAGTTAGTTGTCCACCATAACTGGCTTAACCTTCCATGGCCACCACCAGGGTGGTGGGCCCAAGCAGGGCTTCCCAGGGGCTGCGATGGCTGGTGGATGGCCGTAAGTGGGGTTGCTATGTGCCAGCAGAGAGGTTAGTGAAGCAGTTGGCGTTTGGCCGGTTGCGTGTGCCATTGTCGCATTAAGTCACTGAATTAGTCAGCTTGGAAGGGACCTGCTGATCCTCTTCTCTAACACCCACTCCCCTCAGCCTGTGTCTTTGCAAGCAGAAGTGTGAGAAATGAGCATGTGTGAAGAACAGTGTATTTATGAAGGGAAATTTGGGTGGCAGTTTGTGCTTTCCCACAGTTTGAAACGGGTTGCTCTTTGCTGATAGTACAAAGGGACAAGCTCACTGACATCTGCTGCTTGCACACCAGGTTTTTGTGTTGTTCGGGGGCAGCTAATGCCCAGCGTGTCTAAAAGCTGGGTCCTACGGCGTGGCCAGATGAGTGTGATCCCTGCACTTCTAGTGTTGTTTCTTCAGTGTTGCCCCAGTGAAAACCACTTGAGATAAAACCACTGCAGTGCAGAATGCCTTGGAGCTGGGCAGAGGATGGGAGGACATCTGCTCCCATGCTGAGGGGAGGCTGAGCAGGAAGCTCATTGCATGGGGAGCAGACTGCAGTAAGCTCTGTGGATCACCTGACCCTCAGAGACGGATGCTTTGCTTCATGCAGACTAGATATTTCTATAAACAAGCACTTGGAAACGTGTTTGTCCTACGGCGAATACATTGTATTTATTGATCAGGGTCTATATAAGCTAACATTTTTACAGTACCATTGATTTTTGCAGATTCTGGCTTAGATTCTCAGATGGAGTAAATCACTGTCACTTCAAAGGAGCTACCTACACTGTAGCTTCACCTGCCTTCAAATGGGCATCTTTAATTCACACCAGCTCTAGAAGGGATCTAGGAAGTTCTCAGTGATACCAGTGTAAATTTACTTGGTGGTTGTGCCTGCTCTTTTAAGTGAGAAGAACTATCTTAATTACCTATCTCCTTCCTTTCAGCAGTCTTCTGGCTGGATGCAAGTAGAAAGAGCTCTGCAGAGGTGATAGACCTAGGGCTAAAATTCAGTGCTGTATTCAGTAATAATCAAGGTGGAAGCAATGGGCTGATTGTTGAATTTATTCTGCTCTGTGTGGGTGGGTATGGAGCCCTGGAAGGAAAACCTGAGAAACAGACAAAAGATATTTTTGCAGGTGTCTGCCTCTTGTGAATTTACAGAGCAATATATTTCACCTTTGGAAGGTAGTTCATCTAAGATTAGCACTTCTGCTTTATGCACCGTAGTGCTTCAGATGAAACTGCTATTCATAAATTCCAAATTTAAGTTTCCCTTATCTCTGCACCTCTATTCCAATTTTGGGATATCAGGACCTTTCAAGGGCTATCTAAGTCAGCACATTGTCTGAAGACAACTAAGAACTAAAGCCTTTTTTGCTGAGTATTCTCCTGAACCTCTGGTTATGATGCTCATCCCCTATTAGGAGCAGCCACCTCTGAGCTTCACCAGAAATGGTGGCTTTACGCAGCATGTGGGTGAATGATTTTGATGTGACCTCCTTATCACTCCAAGGACTTTGCTGTTGCTCAGATTTGGCTCTCCCTGTGGCCTGAGAAACTTGGCCTGAACAACTAGACCTACACCCACACACAAGCATGTATTTGAATATATATGTGTGTGTGTGTGTGTGTATCTTGGTTGTGTAACTTCTTGAAGCTGTACGTGTGGGCAAGGAGTAAACAATTGACTTACCACAAATAAACACCACCTTATAAATTATTCATCATGACTTCCACGTAACACACTATGCCTAACAGAATGAGTACATTTAATTTACATTGACAGAGCTAATAACTAACAGTAATGGAGATACTTGTCCCCCAGGGCATCAACTTTGTCTTCATCTTCCTGAAGCATATTTGATTATTCACAGCCCCAAAAGGTGCCCCGATACCATGTGATCAGGTTGTTAAAGGGGTTGTTTGTTGGGAGCTGGAGCTCCTGAGGGTGCTATGGGCTGATCCTGTGTGAAGTGAAGCTCAGCCCAGAGCAGGTGGGTTCACTATGGGTTTGGGAGCCTCGCTTGGCAGTGTGGTGTCCTGCAGCATTCCTGACCTGCTGCGAGCCCTTGTGAAGG
The DNA here is from genome assembly GCA_027560015.1 of Chloroceryle amazona. Lineage (NCBI taxonomy): Eukaryota > Metazoa > Chordata > Aves > Coraciiformes > Cerylidae > Chloroceryle > Chloroceryle amazona. The sequence continues at coordinate 8,774 of JANHFX010029570.1, read as the reverse complement.
ACACAGGACCCTGCCACAAGCCTCCATGCAGAACATGGGGAAAGCATGTTTTCAGTGACCATCAACCAGTACCAGGCCAGTCACAAAACGGGAAGCACAGCATCGACTTGATCTAGTTCCTGAGGAGAAGGCAGAAAGATGCAGTAGAAATTCACACAGAAGAAATTCACAGTGAGACAGGGCCTAAACTTCAGCTTATGTGGCTGTGAGCTCAGGTGACACAGCTGAAGTGACACTTTTTTGTTAGTTCATAAGCTAGTTCAATAGGCTCCAAACACATTTAGTTGCTTTAAATCCTTTTTCTGTCTAAAGTGATGTGTTATGGGAGGACTTTACATGCAAGACTTCTGGAAGATGTCAGAATGATAATTGTAGGCCTTGGAGCCTGATAATGTAAAGAAGGTGGAGGAAAAAGGCAGACAATTTCTTTTTTCTTTTTTTAATTATTATTTTCTTATCTAGCTATTTATTTAATAATTATTATGCACATATATATATAACTAAAACCTTCTCTCAGATCCAGACACAGAAATTTTGGAACTATCCTACTAACAAAATAAGAGTCTGTTCACAACACATGCCCAGGAGTAACAGCATGCAAAAGCCATTCAGATCAAAAGAATCACTCAGTGCTACCAAAACAGATTAGAGTTGGAGACAAAACACTCCAAAATCACATTCAAATTGAAAAAATGCAAATGGGGGTGGAAGGGAGATTGGAAAGTTGTATACAAAACACAAACCTTGAAAAATATAATGTCAAAACCCCTCAGGGTGACAATGGGCAGCAGTTTAGTTAGAGATGGTGATGTTCTTAACCCTTTGCAATCCTGTGACAACTGCTTGTGACAAATCAAATCTGTACAGAGGAGAACCAGACAGGTTTTTACTGGTCTGCGGGTACAAAAAAATACTATCAAGGGATATAGATATTTTCACCACTTAGCAGGTCTGGAAACACAGTGTGTTTGGCTGTCCAAAAGAATATTTTTAGAACACAGGAAGGAAAAAAGGACTAATTTGTGAGGACAAACCATCTTCATTATTGCAAGTTCAGCTAAACTTGTTATTAAACTTTGTGGTAGTTTTATTTCAATTAAAATTGGATTTTTTTTTCTGAAGGTAAAAATGCAAATGTCGTCTGTGGTTTGACTGCTTATGCATTGCATTATCTGTAATTGGGTTGGATGATTATTTTAATTTAGGCTACAGCATGTTCTTAGCTTTCATTGAGTCTCAGAAGCTTGTGATAGCAGCACAGAGGTACAATCAGAGAAATGCCTGCTTCACAGAGATTTTCTTCTAAACTTTATAGAGCTTTCCTCCTGAGTCTTAGCAACCTGGGGTGCCTCAGCAAGGAGTAGTTAATTGGTATTGTGGCCCTAGGGAAAAAACCCTACATTTCCAGGGAACAGGAATGGGGCCAGAGATACTGTGCTCATTAATTTGACCCTTGAGATATCTTGAGCTGCAGTGTAGGTTCTGTAGAAGCACCACAAAAAGCTATGGAGTAGCTCCAAGATCCAAACCCATTGGTTTCATCACTCTATGTGGGTGTAGATAAGAGTGGTAGGCTGTCTGCCACTAAAAGAAAAAATGTATGCTGGATTTCAAAAAGAGCTTCATATGGTGGAAATTGCATTATTCAGGCTTCTAATATCAAAGCAGAGAAATATTCCAGAGGGCTATCCTGTGTCAAGAACTGGTGGGTGGATGGACTACTGCTTGATTAATTTGCAAATAAAGAGGCAGTTCAGATTAAATGCAAGTTCTACATTAAAAGGAAAAGCTTGAGTGGTACTGAAATAAAACAATACAAGCTGCAAAGTCTTGTTATCATTGTAATAGCAACAGGGCAGGTCAGTTGAGATGTTTGGATGTAGAATTTACATAGTAAGAGTAACCCTGGGTGCTGAGCTATGCTACTCTCTTCCAGGGATGTCACTAAGCTAGTAACACCATGATACCTGTTCACTCTTGCAGCGGACAAAACAAAAGCCTCAGGACTGGGAATTTGGAATGAGACCTCCATTTGACATGAAATTTGGCATATACAGTCAGAGCTACTTATTTATAAAGCCCCCAGTTGAACATGCTTATTTTAATGGGAACGGAAGCTTTGTGCCAACATGGATGCTCATTTCTCTGCTTTAGTCCAGTGTCCAGGTTTCACTTTGGGTAGGAGTCTTCTCCTCCCCAGGGGAGGGACCTTTAAGGGATAAGTGGGAATATGCACTTTCTTCTGAAGCTGGGGAACTGGTAAGGTCATGGAGCTAAACGCTTGTTTAAAGGAAAGGCCTGGACATTGACAACAGTATGGTCTCTAGTTGTGGTAGGTATTATTTTGGAGGACTGGAATATTTGGTGATACCTAATAACCACTGACATACAGAAGCTTAGTTATGTTGATAAAAATGTATAGAACATATAAAAACGTGTATGCACTGTCACAGGAGCATGCACATCAACACTACATAGTGCTTTCAAAACTTAGGAGTAGAAAGGTACTGTTCTGCTGTGAAATCAGAAGGTATCCATCTGTTTCAACAGTAATTGACTGAAACCATCATTGACCTCTTTAACTAGTGAGCTGATGCTTCCTGTGATGAATTCCTTCTGGGCAAGTGTTAACTGCTATTCTGGTAGCACGGCTCTTATATATCATAGACAGCTGCAGATGCAACCATAGCTATTTTATTTTTCCTTTAATTTGCTGTGGAAAATTGGCAATTTAAAGTCTAAAAGACCAGCAGTGGAAATAGCCCAACTATTCTGTAGGGTTTGGAGTAATATTTCTTTCTATTCTCTTTCTCAGTTGTCTTTTATGGTTGTTGATTTCCTACACTGGTGTCCTATGAGCTGTTGGTCACTCCTCTCTCTTTTTGGTCTGAATGTCTATTTTACTGTTTTAGAGCCACGAACACTAATGTGGCCTGGCACAATGTAAATAGTTTCAGCTCTTGGGAAGGAAGAATGGCTGCCAGTGATGCAGGGTGGGGATGGACTAGGGGGGCAACAGCCCTGCTGGAGAGATCCTGGGGGCTGGGGCAGACAGAGAAAGAAGGCTAACGGCATCCTGGCTGCTATCAACAGCAGCACAGCCCATTGGTTGAGGGAAATGGTGATCCCCTTTCACACAACACTCTTTAGGTCATGTTGAGATTCAGTTTTAGATCACCCAACAGAAAAACAAGAAAGACATTGATCAACTGGAGCAAGTTCAGCAGAAGGCTGTTGAGAAGGTCATGGACTGGAGCACTTGCCTTGTGAAGAGAGGCTAGGGGATGGAGTTTTGTTTGGCCTGGAGAAGAGACAGCTTTGGAGGCACTTAAAAGAAGACCCCCCAGTATCTATGGGGAGGTCACTGAGAAGAGGGAGCCAGGCCCTTCAAGCAGTGCATGGTGGGAAGAGAAGGTACAACAGGCATGAACTGAAACAAGTTCACACTGCATGTAAGGCAGAACTTTTCTCAACAACAACGCTCGGGCAGTGGCACAGGCACAGTTGAGCCATTCCCAACCTTGGAGCTTTTCAAGACCTAACTGGATGAAGCTCTGAGCAATATGGGCTGGCCTCCTGACTCAGCCTAGCTCAAGCAGGTTGTTGGGCCCCTGCAGATCCTTTTAACCTGAATTTTCCCATAGTCCTCTGGAGAGATGATGTCAGTCACACAGCAATTTGCAATCTAAATTGAGACCAAAAATGACCCAGAGGGGAACACAAGAGATGCAAAAAAAGACTATAAAGCATTCTTGATCAAGTGGGAAACAATGTTTTTGGCATCCAGTAGTTTTACTCATTTGAAAATTTAGGCTAAATCTGAAATATGGAAATGATGAAAATGGTGGTAACCAACTCTGACCCATGAAGACCGTGCATGGGCTTTTCTTGGCAAAAATCTGACAAACCAGTCCTGCCTGAAGGAATGCTGATGATAAACACTGGTGCCTCCAGTGTGTTCCAGTTTAGGGATGACTTCCTATTTGGAACAGGTCAGTGAGAAAAATGAGTCACAGCTGCTTGCTTGGGAGCTTGCTGCTTTCAGAGACCAGGAGTAAAACCCAGCATAGAATAGTTATGCTTTTCAGTTCACCTTTTCCCTGGTTTTTGGTTGTGGGTTTTTTGGTTGTTTCTTGTTTGGGGTTTTTTCTTCTTTTTCTCTTTTCTCTCCTCTCTTTTCTCTCTTCTTTCTTTTTTTTTTTTCCTTATGCAGATCAAACTGGGCTGCTTAGCACAATGATTAGAAATCTGCATTACAGTCTGTGTCTGAATTTTCTATTTCTGTGTCTGGGTTTTCTAGTCTTATGGACTCTGATTTAAGTGTTTTGTTTAATATTATGCCTCCCAGACTTGCAATGACTGCATAGAGCCTGCAAAGCAAATCTGACTGCTGTAAGCCCTTTAAAGATTTTAAAAAAAGGAAAATTCTCTATTTGTGTATGTCATAGTCACATATACAAAATTTCAACCTACCTCATCAGTCAGAAAGGTTTTGTCCATTTAGGAGGATTAAAAATTACCATTTTTCTTTCTGTTAAAACTCTCTTAGGTAACACGTCCCTTTAAAATGGCAATACGCAAAATTTCACATTCTTCTTATCTCGTTGCTTGTCATCTGCCTCTCTCCAAACCTATTTTGTACTTCCTCAAGCAAAAGATGTGACCAAATCTGTTAACAGAAAATGTACAAATCTCTTATGCCTCTGTGAAATGTATTCACTGTCATAAATATCAACTGATATGTTTAATTCATACTGCAAGCTTTTAATCTGCTCATTTGACCTTTTTGATATACTGTCAATAAGACTGGTGCTTGAATAATGAATTTTATCTGTTCTAAGCACTAGACTGATTTACTGCCTCCACAGTAGGTTTTGAAACATGTCATGTCATTCAAGTGGCACTAAAAGTGAAAGATGCAGTGTTATGGAGGAAAATGGTAAACACTGCCTTTAGCAAATGTTGGAGATACTGGAGCAAATATTTTGCCAGAAGATTCATGAAGTATTTCTCTCTTTCCCATAAAGTATAAAGAGAATTCTTCAGCATTTTTTTTTCCAAGGTCTCCACACTTTTTTATGAATCCTCAGTTTCTTTTCTCAGTTTCTCATGCACACACCAGAGCCTGAGGCGCTCCAGAGTTTTGGTCTGTTGATACCAGTGGCCTAGTGTGAACCAGTATTCAAATGGAGTTGAAAGTCTCTGAGACTGTATTTATGGGGCAAGATTTGGGTATTGTGGGAGGGTGTGGGGATGGTCTCTGTGAGAAGAGATCAGGAGCTGCCCCCATGTTGGGTAGAGCCAGTTCCAGGTGCCTCCGCCCTGGACCCACCACTGCCCAAAGCTGCACCCATCAGCTGGTGGTGCCTCTGCAAAAGGTATTGAAGAAAGGGTAAAATAAAAAGTGTAGCAGCTGTGAAAGGAGTGGCAAAACCAGTGATTAGAAAGAGCCCTTCAAACAGCAAGGCCAGTGAAGAAGGAGAGGAAGAGGTGCTCCAGATGGTGGAGCAGAGAATCCCTGCAGCCTGTGGTGAAGCAGCCCACGGAGGACCACACCAAAGCAGGTATCTGCTCTGCATTCTGTGGAGGATTCTGCACTGCAGCAGGGGAACACGTCTCCTGCAGCCTGTGGAGAGCCCACGTAGGGCACGCCCCTGGCAGGAGCTGTGGCCTGTGGAGAGGAGCCCACACAAGAGCAGATTTTCTGCAGGAACTGCTGCCTTTGGTAAGTGAACTCCTTGTCCTGACCTTGACCATGAGCTTTTCTATCTCCTTTTCTCCCCCTGTGCTGCTGAGAACAGGGAGTGAGAGAGCAGCTGGGTGGGCACATGGCAGTCAGCCAAGGTCAACCCACCTCAGAGACACATGGCATACAGACACCACACAAGAACTACCTGGGGGTAGGGGAAAAGAACAGATTAAAATTTAGAAAAGAAATACAATCTCAGCCTTGTTCTGAACTGAGGGATTTCTGATCTAACCGAAGTCAGAAGTTGAGTGGACACTGAATGGAAAATGAATGGTTCATTCACCTTCTTTCCCAGCCACAGGGCCACAGGTAGTTCTGACAGTAAATGAAAGAGTCTGCAACAGGAGCCCAGGCTTTATACGTTTGTACGTACCCCAAGCTCAGAGGGCAGGGAGGTGTAGCCACACAGCCCTTATTTTCACCCAGCATCGAATTCAGACTTGATTTTCTTTTGCAACTTTTCAGTTGTGACTAAATACTTCCCTGTAGTAAGATACTGTCTAATTAAACCTTCACCTGTCGTTGTGAGGCTGAGGAATATTGCTGCCTTCCCATTAACAAATGTGATATCCCACAGGACTTGTTGGAGATGACAAATGAATTCGGGGCTGGGATGAAACTGGAACCTGAACTCCCGCAGGATCCTGCAGCTGCAGGGGTGATGTTGTGGTGGCGTGAATCAGAACAGCAAAGCTGTGCACCACATCTCTTCTCACCACATCTCTTCGTTGAACGTTTTTCCCTGCGTGAAGCAGAAATCCTGAAGGTAACAAAACCAGTTCATCTCCTTTAAAATCTCCATGGTAATGTGTACGCACGGGAGGGAGAGTTGTGCGAGTGAAACAAAGTCAAAACCAAGCATCCTTTCCTCTGCCTTTTCTGCCTCTTCCGTGGTCAGCCTGGGGAGCTTCCCACAATGAAAATGCTGCACTTCAGTAAGGACATTTCAGCCATGGTAATTCAAGTTAAACACTATTTCCTCAGTAATCTGAAAAGTTGGATGTAGTCACGGCACAAAATAGCTTTAAGAGTTGAAATCAACTGTTAGAGTTGTACATCTGCATATCTGCACTGACACATTGACATATAAACATGCACACGTATATATAGGCAGTATTATGTGTTTTCAGATGCTGTGTGAGATTGTCTCCGTTCAAAAATACTTTATCAAGTTAATTAGTAAGTTCTAAAATTAATATCTATCTACCAACAACATTTAAAAGACCATTCTGCTAGCAGAATCAAGATGAAAAATGCTATTGAAAAAAAACAATTCTTTAAAGTTTGGATCAGAATTAATGAACTTTGAGAAGAAATGTATTTTTTTTGTGTTCCTTGCAATATGCATGGACATTACAAGATAAATGGCGTCCTTCATGTGCTGCTACTTTGGGGTTTTTTTGGTGTTCAGATTGAACAAATGCTGTGGTAAAGTTCTGTGGGAAATGTTTATTCAAGAATTTGTTCAAATTGAAATTGTTTTCTTTCTATAAATTACAAACTGGAAATTTGTACACATTTTAAGGAGAAGTTGTCCTCAATCTGGACTTGAGTTTTGAGCACCAGTGAGATTTGGAGAATAAACCAGAAGGCAGAAAATGGGTTGGCTAGCATAGAAAGCATCAGTGTAATGATAACAGCACTGACTTAAATGCATATTGTCCTGCTGGACCAATGTCTTACCTGGGTTGTAAGTAAGAGAATTTGTGTTTGATAAGAATTCTGGTTTTTTTTTAGTGTAAACCAGAAGATGATACCTGCCATTACTGCTGGTAAAGTTTAAAAGCATTGAAAAAAGCCCCAACAACCTCTTAAAACTCTTGTGCTTACTTTGGAATTTTGATTTTTTTTTTTTTTTAATTGTTGGATGCCTGGCAAGATTTGCAACATTGGTAGTTTGTGTAACTTGGTCTCTGTGGCATATGGAAGTGAATGTCACACTTCTATTCCCTGAATAGCACATGGCCAAGGCAGTGCATTGTCCTGGGCTGTGCTCTCAGGGGTCTTGCTGACCACAGCGAGGCCATGCTCCAGACCATGAAGCCTTCAGCACTAACAGCGGGGGTATGAATGCTATTGCTGGCACTACAGGCACAGTATAAGGGACCAAGATTTTCCAGCCTTTGTGTGTCTAAACCCATCCATCAATTCTTTTTTCAATGTAGGCAAAAAACCTTTTCAGTTCAAGTCCTAGTGTACAACCAGCTGGATGCTAAAGAGCAGTGTGAGGTTTCTTGGTGCTACAGATATCTTGTTTACAAGGTTACAAAGCATAGCTGGGTTATATAAAAGGGAAAATTTTATATCATCTCATCAACGAACATTCCTATGAAGCTTTTGTAGCTGCTTGAAAAACTGCAGCCTGCCTTCCTCACATCCTTTCGCTCTTAATAGGCTGAGACAGTGGCAGAAGTGACAGACTATGGCTGACAAGTCTGGATACAATCAGGCGAGTTTTACTGAGACCAGGATTTCAACCTCAGACCTTCTTACAAGGAAGAAAGGATCTGTTAAAGAAAATATTTTATTAAAGCATATTAAAAACTGCCTCGCCTTTGCCCTGGATAATGGCAGTTGTATGGAAACAAATTAGCTGGTTATAATTACCTGTTTTATTGTCCTCAGAAATCACCACGTTGGAAAACTCAGGGACTCCTAGGATAAACCTTGGTCAGATGAAATCACCTTGTGGTCACATCTGAAAGCATGACTGCTCTTATTCAAGCAAAGCCACGGTTAGTGTCACGCCGAAGAAATATTGTCTGGTATGATACACACCTTCTGCTGAAGGAGATGATGAGCTGATGAATCTCAGTGTACAAGGTGTTGTGCTGTCTCCAAAAGCAGGTGATAAAGACACTGAGATATAAGCAAGGGTAAGATTTGGTCTTTAGAATGTTTATCGCTCGTTGTAATTGGGAAAAAAAATCATAGAACCATAGATTCATAGAATGTTACCTGCTTTTCAAAGACCCCAAATCATATTTTTTAAAACCATTATTTCCTGAGACCTACGTTATTAACC
>JANHFX010029569.1:0-17837 GCA_027560015.1 Chloroceryle amazona | reverse complement strand
CTTGTGCCGTGCGGTGATGCGCCCGTCCTCCCAATGCCCTGTTTGCTCACCGCAGCCGATGGCTTGTTCTTGAGTAGAATTCCATCCACCATACGTGGTTTGTTTGTTTGTTTGTTTTTTAAATAATTATCTTAAAGCAGTAACTTCTTTAAGGTCAAAGGAGATGCAAAACACACTCATTAGATTATTAAACTAAGCTTTGTGTCCCTGCTTTCAGTTATTGTAGCATGCAGTCAAATGTGGAAGAGGTGTAATAATCACTTATGAAAGAGGAAAAAACAATTTTAAATTTTTTTTTTTACCTGTAACAGTTGATGAATCTGAACTTCTCACTGTGCCAGATGGATGGAAAGAGCCACCCTTCACAAGAGAGGATAATCCCAAAGGGCTGCTGGAAGAAAGCAGTTTTGCAACATTATTCCCGAAGTACAGAGAATCCTACTTGAAAGAGTGCTGGCCGCTCGTCCAGAAAGCCTTGGGTGAACATGTATGAATACATACTAATTGTGATACTGTGTTTTATCTTTTTGAGATAAAGATCTTCCTTAAGGTTATAAAAATAGTGCAAGGTGCTTTTCTGATACTGTATTTGTATATTTCTACTACCCCTGTCTTTAGAATTGGTAGTGTCATTTATTATTGGCTTCAAAACCAGTGAAGCTCTGTTTTCAGTGCCAGACCTGCAGTTCATTACAGATTCTTTCAGCAAAGCTCTCTGTAGCAGCCCGTGACTTTTCCAGATGCTGACTACTTTGTTGCCCCTGAATTCAGGGAGATGAGGCAGGTGGTGCTTTCAGTCTTGTGACACATCTTTTGAGTCTTTTTTGTGTGTGTCTGTGTGTGTGGATATCCTTAAGTTGAAAGTAATTTCAGTAATTTTGGAATACGGATCTACATTTAGTGTGTAGTCCTGTGTTTGTTAACGTCCTGCTGCCTAGGATGAATTCTGAGGGTTGTATTTAGAGACTGATTCACTATTACTTTTCAAATATGCAGTATGTGAATGCAACACTGGATCTAATTGAAGGAAGCATGACTGTCACTACCACTAAGAAGACATTTGATCCGTATGCCATCATCAGGGCTAGAGATTTAATAAAACTTCTGGCAAGAAGCGTTCCATTTGAACAGGTCTGTATTAAATCCTGGAAATTTGTATAAAATTCTGTCATACTTATAAAATGGGATGTTCAAGTAAGTCAAGTAAAATCAAATATATATTTAAAGTAAATACATCTAAAAGCAAAGCAAGAAGAATAACATATTTTCTTGACTCTTCTGAATAATACGTTTGCATTCGGATGATATTGTGGCTTCTTGTCTGCTTAGGCAGTTCGTATCCTTGAGGATGATGTTGCATGTGACATCATTAAAATAGGCTCTCTGGTGAGGAAGAGAGACACTTTCATAAAAAGAAGAGGACGGCTTCTTGGGCCAAAAGGATCTACTCTGAAGGTACTTCCTATAGATAGTAACCAGACAATTCTTAGACCCAAATTTGTATCAGGTCTTCAGTTTACACTTCTTTTTCTTTTTTTTCTTTTTTTTGGTGTAGGCCCTGGAACTGTTAACAAACTGTTATATTATGGTGCAAGGCAACACTGTTTCGGCTCTTGGACCCTTCAGTGGGCTAAAAGAGGTAAGGGGAGGCACATGAGATATTTGTGTTGGGTACTTCTGTGCCTGGCTTGAGAGCAGGTGAGAAGCAAAATCTGGCAACCTCAGGAGTATCTCACTGAGTTGTCAGCTATGTGTTAGTAAGCTACATTTACATCAGTGGCCATAGTCTTAGCATCTTAGCTGCTGAATTTTGTTTAGGTGCTGAGGTCTTTTTGTCTTGGAAATAAAAGAGTATTTGTGAAATACTGCTTTGTTGTTTTGTTTTTTGTTTTTTTTTTTTTTAGCAAGAATTTTTGTAGTTTTGGACAAGAGGTATAAAAGTGAAAATACTGCAGAGTCAATGATACTTAACATTAAGGAACATCTAATACGTTTCTAATAACTGTGTAAGAGAAGAATGCTTGTCAAAAGCAAGTGTCTCGTGGAACCGTAAAATCCATGGTAATATGAAAGTAATGTTTGTGGGGCGTGCTGGAGCGTATTAGAAACACGACAGTATTTATATTTCTAAAGTTAACCAAGTGCGTATGTGTTTTAAACCTCCCTACTTTGGAAGGTGGGGCAAGGAGAGGAAACAAGACGTGGTATTTTAATTGATTAGAATATGAAATACTTGCTGAGTTTTCTGTTATTCTTGTTTTGTTTTTTATTAAATGCAGGTTAGAAAAGTTGTTCTGGACACAATGAAGAATATACATCCCATATATAACATTAAGGTTAGCATGGTCCACTGTGCATCTTTGTTTACAAGAAAGTACTGTTTTTTTCTCAGAGTTGTATGTTAATAATTTACATGTTTCTGTGTGGTAATCTATTTTTGAGAATTTCTGTAGTGTGCTTCTTTACAAAAACCCTGACCTTTAAAAAAATCCCAGATATCCTGCATTTTACCAGGATCTATTGCCATAATATCAGGAACAGTATCTGAGAAAACATCAAAAGAAAGATGTATAAACTTTTCCTGCCTTTGACTTTTTGCTTGATACTTTCTTGTTTAAACCAAGACACCTTCTCCAGTGCATTCTGGTCCTGTTTTGAGAGATATGTATCTTTCTGGTTCTGCTCTTCATAATTAAGTCCCTCTGCTCTTACTGATGTGAGAGATGTAAGGTTCAGATGTAGCATTCACTAGAAGAAAGTTTATTAAAACGTAGTTTGGAGCAATTTTCTGCTACTGTGATACTACTTTTTTAATAACTTCTTTGTGACATTTTAAAACTACTGAAGACTTTGATGATCAAAAGGGAATTATCAAAGAATCCTGAACTGAGGTCACAAAGTTGGGAGAGATTTTTGCCCAAGTTCAAGAAGAAGAACTTGAAAAAACGTAAGGAGCCAAAGAAGAAAAATACTAAGAAGGAGTACACACCATTCCCACCTCCGCAGCCAGAAAGCCAGGTCAGCTGAAACTTTATTTGTTTATGCAGGAATATAGCACAACTTGATAGCATGTTCTTGGTAGCAAGCGTTTGGGAGGCCTTTTCCATCGAGTTCTGATTTCCTGATAATATACGTGTGGCTTTTAATGCTTTGTCTTATGCAGGTTGATAAAGAATTGGCAAGTGGTGAATATTTCTTGAAAGAAAGACAGAAGAAACGAAAGCGAGTGGAAGAGATAAAGGTAAAGTTGTTCTAACCCACTGTTCAGTTAGAAAGCATTTGACTGCTGACTTGGAATTGTTAACTTTTTTTTTTTGTCCCTTTTGCTCTGCTCTACTAATACTTGTCTTTTTGTTGGCAACTAGGCAAAGCAAGCTGATGCAGTCAAGAAAAGACAAGAAGAAAGAAATAAAGCTTTTATCCCGCCAAAGGAAACGCCAGCTGTGAAAACAAAGAAGGGTAACCATTTATATATATTTTTGCCTGTTCTAAAACCTTCTGCTGTTGGTTCCTAGGCTGAGTGATTTTGCATCTGTGTTCAAATGCAGTTGTAGAGGATTTTTTTTTTTATATGACTGTTCTTTGAATCCTGCTGAAAGAAGTTTGTGGATAATACTAGTTTCAACAGAAGTGATTATTAGAAGAGTTCATGAAATCAGTAGTGAACATATAAATGAGTCCTAACTGATTCCACGGGATTCCGTTTACTATGTTTATTTATGGAGTCATCTTGTAGACTGTTCCAATCTAGAAAAAGTAAAATTCATGTCTGTTACCTTTGTATTTTTTACTATGTAGCTTCCACTGAGAAAAAAATTGATATTGAAGCCCTCAAGGAAAAAGTAAAGAATGCAAAGAAGAAGAAATTAGGAGCAATTCCTTTGGAAGAAGTCAAGTTAAAAATGGCAGCAGATGAAAAGAAAAAAAAGAAAAAGAAGTAACTCACCCCCAAGATGCTCACTTTTCACCTATGTTAATTAACATTTTCACACTTGGAAGATCTGAGACTTCTTGCCTTCAGTATAATATGAACAAGAAAAGATGAGGTAGAGAGATCATTTTCCTGAGTAACACTTCCTTATTGGACCTAAAGCAGCTGTGCAGAACTGCCAAGACTGGTGACAAAAATCTGTGCTGCTGAGTTGTTTGAGAAAGTAAGAGAGAGTGTATGGATAATATCCATCTGTCTAAAGGGAAGGTTTCATAATAGAAACATTTAGGAGTTTGATGCAGGATATTAAACATTAGGGTTACAGAACTTGGTGGGAGTTTAAAGTAATTCTTCTGTGAAAGACTACCAGGTTGTATGCAGCCTCAGTTAGGGTGAGAACTTTTGCAAAATGAGCAAGATTTATTATGATGTTATGCTTTTGTTTCTCTAAAAGCTGATTATTTTTTGCGTGTCTTGTCTTGGTGTTAATAAACTATTTTAATACCTTGTTTTTAAACCCTTTAAGTAGTCATCTGTTACAGAACCTACTTATTGTTTTCCAGGAAACGAGCTCACAGCTTCACATGAGAATTAGAAAAAAACATAATCTTAATTGCCATTAATAAACTGTCAGTTATTAGCATTATCCTGGAGGCTACTGGACAGAATGTGGTACAAAGCAAGTGTCTTTCCACATGGAATGTGCTGCAGGCAAAGCAAAAGTCTTGTTATCTTTATTTGAATATATTCTAATTTATTTTTGTGTGCAAGGAAGTTTAAGAAATTGTGCTTCTCTTTTTTTTTTTGTTTGTTGTTTCTCTTTCTTCTCTTTTTTTGAGGCCCTTCCTCTTTTTTAAAGGAAGTTTAGAGGTTTTTAGTTTCCTGAGAATGCAAATTGAGATAAAGCTCACTGGAAGAGCAGATATTGCTTATTTCATAAATAGGATATTAGAGAAGCAAATGTAATGATTAAGAGGTGGTAGAGCCACATCAATTTCATGATTGTGTTGGAGTACTTTTGTAAGGTTTTGGAATTTTGGTCATGTGCATATGCAGTGGAAATGGTAATGCCAGAACACTGTAGCTTGCTGCTTCAAGTTAGTGACCTTTTATTTGAAACTGGTTTCCCAACCCAGTAATTTCCTTTTTTGCATATGGAAATAAGAATTTAATATGTGGTTAAATAGGCAGTGTGTGTGCATTGAGAAATAGCTGAGATGGTTGCCCTTTAGGGTAGGGGACATTAGCCTTGGCATGCCTTCCAGTTATGTGACTGTTACTCGGCACATAGTAGTTAGCTAAAAAATGCTCTCAATTCTTTTAGGAGCTCCATTGTTCATAAATGGCAGTTGAATTACTTGTGGAATAAATCAGGAAAATACAGCTTCCAACAGTTAATTCACTAAAAGTATCAAATAGTTACAAACACCCATTTTGGAAACTGTAGTAAGCTGATGGGTTTTGTGTTAACCAGCACTGAGAAAAACCTTTTGGAAACACCAGCTGGCGTGTAGCAGTTGATGGTGTAAAGGGAAGATGGAAGCTCAGCACCAGGCGTGTAGTTCAGACCTCTCATAGAGTGAAAGGACTGATTTCAACAGGAGGCACTGCAGTAGTCCAGTTTAAATGCCTGTTCCCACACTGTGATCCTACCAATGAGTGCTTCAGGATCACCAATGAGTGTGCAGGGCTAGGAGCCAGTAAAGGCGAGTCTTGACTGTAGCCAGGGAAGGAACATGAGTGTATTAGAGGAGGGAGAGTCCTTGGTTGTAGTCTGGACTGTCTGAGGCCCCTTTCACTGTAGAGGACTGTTTTTTTTAAAAGTTGAAAACAAGTACAGGGTTGGTCACCCTACAGCTTGCAGCTGGCATTTCATGTCAGGAACCAGATGTAGCTGAAATGTGATTACCCTACCAAAAATGTCAAACATTACATATACTTCCAGGGAAGTGTGCTTTTTAAATCCAGGAACCGCAGCTGAGGAACCTGTGTAGCTTTAGCATCAAGTCCCTACCCCTAGTAAAACTCTTAGCAGACTTCAAGAAGTCTTGTCCTGTTGCTACAGGGTGAAAAGGCTGCATTGTATTTCATCTTTTCTAGGTATGGTTGACACGTTTCAAGGATTGTTGGTTGGACAATTATTTACTTAAACTGGAAAATCAAGAAAGCTTACTCATATTCCTGTAGGCAAGGTAAACCAAAGGATTTGTCTGCTGAAGGGTGCATATCTGAATGGTAACTGGCTACATGTGCTTGTCGTTGGTGCTTTTTGCACCTGTTTTGTGAGAGATTATCGCTACAGAGGCCTGGAACTTCTGAAGAGTAGAAAATAGTGGATTTGTAAGGGGGAAGAAGGTTTTTTGTTTTGTTTTGGGGTTTTGTTGGTTGGTTTTGTTGTTTTTTTTTAAGAACACCTTGAACTATTGCACCTCCTTAAACTGAGTTTACAGACTTGCAAACAAAGTACCCTAAGGTTGTATTTATATGTCAGTGTTATGTGTTTATCATACAGAATTCATGAGCATGTACTGTAAGACAAGTGTGAACAATTCGGAGTGGTTTGATAATCCATCTGGAGTTAAATATCTGGATTTTTGGATGTCCTTAAAATGAGATGCAGTACTTGTTTAGCTTTGATTTCCTGACTTTAAGGCTTTTTTTGTTTGAAAGATACCATGTTGTAAAAGTTTGGTTTGTTTTTTTTTTCTCCTAAACCCCAGTGATTTACAGGTTTTTAAATGAAGCTTTTTCTATTGTAATTTCTTAGAGATGCTGAAGCGTATAGTGAAATGAAAGCACTGTGAATGTTTTGAACTTTAAGGGCACTGTGTTCTAAGGGCTCTGTGTTCATTCTGTTTACTCTCCTGGAGACCAAGTGTAGATTAAACTAAGCAGGGGAGAATTCCTGCTGAGCTCATTTTTGCTCCCTGGACACAGCAGCGCATACTTTTCCCTCTCCTGCACTTCTCTTTGCAGTAGCAGATCTAACTGCCCATGGTTTAGGTGGGGAAGATCAGTGCTGGGGTGGGACCCTTGTGCAAGGGAGCATACACAGAAGGAGTCCTGCTGCCCGTGTGCTGCCTGCCACCCTGTTTTCAGGTAGGACATTGCAGTACATGGAGCTTGAGGTTTAGGTCTTGCACTAAAGAGTGGCAAAAAGAAAACAGATAGACCCATGGTCTTGCTTTTGCAATGGGGATTTATTTATTTTACTTTTTTTAAAACACCCTAGTCTGTCCAGTTTGGAAGACAGAACTCAGCTTGGCTCTCTCACAAGTAGGCCAGCATGGGTACTGGGACCCTTGTCACTGGTGTGTGGAAGAGAAGCTGCTCATCTTGTGTTTGCCTGTGATGTCTTGGCTACGGGGGTTCTGGTACCCAGCAAACTTAAATACAAGGATATATTAATGGCATAGATCTATCAACGGTAAAATTTGTAATTTTGTCCCCAGCCATATCTGCATTTTGAAAACATTTTTTATTCAGGGAATGTTGTGATGTTGAGATGATTCTGGTGCAAGCAGTTAACTCATGGAAGAATAATGTGAGAAACTTTGGGTCTAGTTCCAGTGTTTTCAGTTAAGATCCACCTGAGTACTGGTGTGCAGAAACCCCGACAGGTACTGTAGGGACAGTACCACGAAGGGAAGTGGCAAGGGGAGCTTCCTGGCTTTCTTTACAGCAGCGTGTGCTGCAGCCTGGGGAGCGCATGGTGCAGAGGCATCTAAATGTACACTCCGCACAGATAGAGATTGCTGTGGTCCAGCTGTGAGTTTTTTCAGCTCTGCTCCATCCAGCCTCTGCTCAGGCTGGGTGACTGTGGTTGGTAGAGGATGTTCCTAGCTAAGAACAGCAGCTGTCCCTGCTGCTTTCTGCATGCTCCAGATGTGCAGGTTCCAGGAGACTCATCCCTTGGCAGCTGTTGAACCAAAGCCATAACTACAGGCATAGCATGATTTTATCTGGAGTTCTATGTGCACCAGCAGTTAAGCTTTAGCTCATGTTCCAAATACACAATTATCATACACGGGAAGCAGGAAATAATGATTTATTGTTTGAAACAGCAGTCAAAAACTCAATGCTTAGAAAAAAAAAAGGAAAAGACCAGAAGGAGTGCAAGAGGAATGGGAGGTGTGTGATCTGCCTGGGGCTTTGGCCAGGGATGGGGCGCACAGGGCACCCTCCAACCCTTCCTAAGAAAATCTGTTGGGCATCTGCCTGCACCTCAGTGTGCTGCCTGAGCAGTGTGCTCACAAACCAGCTCACACTGCTTCTCTTTGAAAAAATACTTGGATAAATTAAAACCAATTACTGGTTCTGAGCTGTGAGGAAGCTGCTTATCAGCTCTCCTTGCTATTGCCTGCAATGAACATGGTATTTTTGTATGTTTTAATCATTTGTGGATGCAAACAAGGTCTCTACCAATCTTTCTGCTGCCAGTAACTTAGAGGCAGGGAAGGGATGAGTTGACCTAAGTGCTCTTGTGGTCTTGTGCATGTGTCACTCACTGGCAGGTGCTAGAGACCAGTACTTTGGTAGAAGCCAGGTGGCCAGCATGGTCAGTAGAAGGAGTAATGGCCTTAAAGCAAGAATGGTGATGCAGTACTCATCACAGGCAGGTCTATCCCAGTCTGGATACCACCTGGAATCATCTATGAACAAAACAAGTTACTTGTTTTCAAGTATAACTGCCTCAAAAGGAGCAAATAGAAGCAGTAATTCTGGTGGTACTTACTAATGACTTTGTCACGCTCTGCATTTTCTGGAAAGAGAAAAGAAGTGAACATTAAGCAGACTTACATGTTCTAAAGAATTTGAGTCTAAGCAAAAGGGAATGAAGTGTGAGCCTCATGATGGGCTCACATAACCAGCTATGGGAGCTGCGTTGCCCAGGAAGAAGCTAAAGACTCACTGATCAGGAGAGTCCTGCAGTGACTCTCAGGGCTTTGCTGAGGAGTGCTTGATCACACTATGCTGACTTCTCCTACCAGGGGCTGGGATAGAGAGGACTTGATCCCCTAGGCATGCTTCCTAAGATCACTTTGGCTTTTGCCTAGTGCCTTATGTTCAAGATCCTCAGCCTGTTGTTAACATGAAACAGCCCCATGTATCAGGGACTCACTCTTGTTCCTGTGCTTCTGGTGTTTTAACAACACATTCTTACTCTGTCAGTTCACCTGAGGTCAAGTGCTGGGGAAAAGTGTGACTGTACCCTCAGCTCTCCCTGGGCAGATGTCCACAGCACAGTGCCTTGTCCTTCTTATGGGAATTGCAGGAAATTTCTTCCCTTCCTAACTCCATAGATGAGTTCCAAAGCCAAGTGCAGGAGAATTAGTTGGGTTGCCAGGGGCTCAAGGTGAGCACCACATCCCTGTGAGGAACTCTCACATGTCAGCCTGGCTCTCTCCTGGTGCTTAGGGGAAAGCAGATGGCCTGGCTGATGTTCACTGGAGCGAGCAGCTTTGGCAGTGCCTTGGCAGCTCTTTCCTTCTGCAGTGGCACAGCAGAGGCAAAGCTGGCTTGCACCTTCACCAGCTCAAGCTGCAGCTCATGCACCAGATAATAAACCAGAGCCCCCGTGAGAGGATGTGTATCCCCTTCTGTGCTTCCCATTTCTGCAAGCAGTAACTTCTGGCAGAGATAATAACACCTGAGACAGCAGCCACTATATCTCCTGTATCTTACTTCCAGCTTCTGAAGACTAAACCCATCCTGTCAATCCTGAGGGTAGAAAAGATGCTCCTTCCTCTCTTTCTGCATCACTTGTAACTTGGCTTATGACTGCAGTTTTTCAGAATTTATTTAGGAACAGGAGAGTGCTGTGCCTGCCTCCTGTCAGTATCTTGTGTGCTCTTCCCTTTCTACATGTGCTCAGGGAGGAGGGCTGGCTGTCTTCTACTTACGACACAGTTGTCTGGCACACCGCTCTCCATTGCAGTCACTGCACGCAGCTCCAGTCTTGTATGGGTGTCCTGGGTAATTCCCACTGGGAAGGAAAGTAGCACTGCTCTCAAACCGCCCTTGTGAGGAAGATGTTAATACCTACCGCTAATTAGTTTTTAACCTGTCTTTTGCTTCACTTATGTTGATAGGGAGATGGTTTTTGGATAGTCTCTGTATGAATGCCCTGTGCTTAAGACATGCAGTGAAGCAGAAGAGGTAAAGTGTAATGGGGCACCCTGTTGTTTAGGAACCTGGAGACAGCAGGTTTTAATACTTGAGTATTAAAAGAGTCTATTAAAAGATGGGTAATTTGTGTGTATGGAGACTGGGCTCTCAAAGCCAGCTCTGGCTATGTGAGAAAAAGCAGGTTCAGTTACTGCGTATGTATGTGTGTATTCAACCCTGAAGAGGAATCTCTGGTGCTGGAGAAATCTTTCACAGGTAGTGATTTTTGGCCATTTGTTGGTAAATATTTCAGGAGCAATATGTGTCTTCCACTGCACTCTACCTCTGCCAGTGGTGCGAGTGGCACCAGCTACCTCTGTTCAGACTCTTGTCTCAGTGTTACCAGCCCACCTCTGATACTGCACCAAACACATCTCTGTGCTTTGCTTTGCTTGGGGCATAGACAAAGCAACATTTACAGTGTGCCTCAAACAGCCCATAAACACACCGAGAGGGATTTTAAATGCACACAATCTCAGCAATGCTAAACTGATAAAATCTCATTGCTCTCAGCAAGGTGGGGCTTTCATTGCTTTGTCTAAGCCAAGGGAAAATCCTTTGAAGTCCATTCACTTTAGGAATTGAAATTGAGTGTGCATCTTGCTTTGGCCCTTGGCAGAATTGAAAATAGTTAAAGATTAGGTTAAGTAAAGAATTAAGTTGCTGCTTCTGAGAAGTAACAGCTGGTTGTGGTATTACCCCACTTCTTAGTATGCAGGAGCTTGTTTGCAGTGTCCTCACCCATGAAGGATGGACCAGATTTAAAGCCCTCCCTAGAGCCCCCCATCTCTCTAGAAAGCACCCTGCCTTCTCTGTCAGCTGCTCTTGAGGGTGAAGGCACCACTTCTCTTCTCCATGGGGATCCCAGCCAATGTAGGGCAAGCAATCCAGAGTGATTTCAGTTCTCTGCACTACGCGGATATTGGCTAAGGGGCAGAAAGAGGATGGTTTAGCTCATGTCTTTGGGAGGCTCAAGGGACAGAGGTCATCTCCTGGCAGCACTGAAGATCTGCTGGCCTGTGCACAGGGTTTCTGCACCATCTAACATGGTGGGGTGCATAGCTAGTGCCACGAAAGGAAAGGAGAGGAGATGCTGACCTGGGTGATCAGCAGCTTTAGGCTTCAGAATCAGCAGAGGCAATGGTCTCTCAGCCCATTTGGATGTGCGGCTTCTGGGGAGAATGGTTTTGTTGCTTTGGCACAGCAGCAGCTGTGTCATTTCAAGGTATCTGCTCAGGAGTACCTAGGATGTATCCAAGGATGAGGCACAGAAAACAGGAATGCCAAACTTGTTTGAGTTTTTGGGCTGGCCTGGCCTTGTCCCAACACTTGTCTCAAATTAAAAGCTTGACCCATACTTCTAAAGATGTATTTAGATTGTGGTGGCATTAATTAGCTGGAGAAGGGTTAAAAATGTCCATCACAGCTGGATAGCCTACAAGACTATGCATACAAATAGCCTCTGGATAAAATTTTACCTTGAGCAGCCCCAGCCTCACAAGCAGCCCTCAGCTGCTAAAACTGCAGCTGCAAGAATTGCTCATGTCAATATTTATCCAACCTATTGACACAGAGGCTTAATTCTGCAGGCACATGTAGAAATATTTTCAGACTTTGGATTTACACCTTGGCAACCACCTGGCACTCAGGAGCAAGGGATTCATTTTCAGGTGGTTGAGTATTTTCATGTCAGCATCTTATATTTTACCCTTCTTACCAGTGCCACTGCTTTTTGACTCCACTGCATAGCCCTCATCTAGCATGAAAAATCTTGTTGGAGGTTTACCTCTTTATTTTGGGGGCAATTTCCTCCCACAAAACACATGAATAGATGGATTGATATAATGAAATTGCATGTTGTGGGAGGGAAGGGGTAGGACACAACCACGTGAAATATTTTTAACGAAAAACCTTACGCTGGCCCATAGTTGCAGATGAAGTGTGCTGCATTGGTTATGGATGAGTATGCCACACTGGAACAGAAATGGACAGCACAGCCAACCTTGTAGCTTGTAGCCCAGACAATCTGCAAAGAGATGGATACAGCAGTGACAAAAGTTTTGTTTCAGCATCTGAAGCATTATGGAGAAGACATCCCCTCTGCTGTTTCATGGCAACAAATGGGCTAAGGAGCACTCCTCGAGCAGGCTTCATGGGGCTATGAACTCGAAATCATAGTTTCTTCTGAAAAACACCTGCTTGTTTTACCCAATTTACCAGCCACTTGTTAAAATTACTTCAAAACAAAGAAGAGCTGACTGTAACAGGTAGTCTTTCTTTCAGAGAAGGTAAAATTAATTTCCTTTACTTCAAGGTAATCCATTATATTTCTGTCTTTCCTGCTGGGGGAGATCAGAAATCTATTCAGAAAAGGCTGTGTGATTTGCTACAGCCCCTAGGAGCTCCCCTGTACTAAATCCATCAGGGGATTGCTGTCCTCTCTTTACCAGAAGCTATTCATTTTGATCCAGCATCCTATATCCAGCTCAAAGATTACAGTGCAGCCAAATGCTACAGTCCTGGAAAAATAAACCCCATGACCAAAGCAGAGGGGAGATGAGGGTGCAGTGCTACCTGGAGGTGATACAACAGCAGCAATGGCTGACTATATGAGAGATGTGGAGATGTTCTGACAGTCCAGGAGATGAAGAAATGCACTTGCTCCTCCACCAACTGGAAGCCCTTGCTGTTTGTGTCTGTTTGGTGCCAGCTCTGGGAAGATGGGACTATCCTCAGCCTCCTGAATGTGTTCTCAGTGCAGTGGCACAGAAGAGGCTGTTCCGATGCCCACCATAGACAACTGCATCCCTGAGGATGGTGAAGGGCTGAATCACAGGACCATCGCCCTCCCATCAGGCCACCAGCTGAGGCATATGCTGGGGATATGGTTGTGGTAACTGCAGTAATTGTACCCAGGTGAAACTTCTCCACAGTTGGGAAGAAGGGTGAGCAGTGAGAGGTAACCCCGAAGGTGCAGACCCAAGGATGCCTCCCAAAGCTGGCAGACATGCAACTTCTAGCTACAGTCACTATCACTGCTGACTTCAAGTGAGAATAAGCTTATTTACTCATTCTCCCCTATGCAACCTCCTGAGGTGTTCCTCTAAAAACAACATGGTAAACAGAACCGGGCCTTAGTACCAGGTAAGGTACGTTTCACTGCAGTTTCCAGATGCTGACTTGCTCTGTCCTTGTGAGCAAGGTCAAAAAGCAATACACTGTTACCTCTCAGGATTTCTGCATCCAGATATCTTCTCTGCGCACAAATGTCTGCAGATGTTATTCAGACAACCCCCCAAGTTTCAGCTCATCTCTTCAAGTCCTAAATGTATATGTGTATCTCCACAGAAAATGCTGTATCGCCTCAGGTCCAAATCTAATCCCTAGAGCCACTGTTGCAAGCCATCCTGCTCTCCATAGCTGTGGTCAGTGACCGAGGGCTTGCAAGGCTGTGGCACTCCTCTCCCTCACTTTGTCCTTTTTCTTTGGGAATCTTTGGCTGGGAAAAATGTGCATATGATGCTTGCAGAGCTGCAGACATCTCAGCCCCTCAGTTCAAGAAGGACAGGGAACTGCTTGAAAGAGTCCAGTGCAGAGCCACAGTAAGGGAGTGAGACATCTCCCTTCTGAGGAAAGGCTGAGGGAGATGGGTCTCTTTAACTTGGAGGAGACTGAGAGGTGTGACCTCATAAATGTTTATAAATATGTAAAGGACGAGTGTCAGGAGGATGGAGCCAGAATCTCCTCAGGGATATCCAATGACTGGACAAGGGGCAATGGGTGCAAGCTGGCACATAGGAGGTTCCATGTAAACATAAGGAGAAACTTTTTCATGGTGAGGCTGACAGAACACTGGAACAGGTTGCCCAGGGAGGTTGTGGAAGTCTCCTTCTCTGGAGACTTTCAAAACCCACCTCGATGTGTTCCTCTGTGACCTGATCCTGCTCTGGCAGGGGGGTTGGACTAGAGGATTTTTTGAGGTTCATTCCAACCCCTAACATTCTGTGATTTACACATCAGTATTTCCCCAGTCCTTGGAATGTGGAGGCTGCCTGCTAGAACTGGGACCTCATCTCACCATGTCCTGCAGCCCACAGCCATTTGCAGAGGGACCTGGACAGGCTGGGTCAATGGGCTGCAGCCAGTGGTATGAGATTCAACAAGGCCAAGTGCAGGGTCCTGCTCTTTGGCCACAATGACCTCCTGTATCGCTACAGACTGGGGGATGAGTGGCCTGTCAGAGAGGGACCTGGAAGTGAGGGTTGACAGCTGGCTGAACATGAGCCAGCAAATGTGCTCATGTGGCACAGAAGGCCAATGGCATCTTGGCCTGTACCAGGAATAATGTGTCTAGCAGGACTAGGGATGTAATTCTCCCCCTGTACTCGGCACTGGTGAGGCCTCACCTCAAGTACTGGGTGCAGTTCTGGGCCCCTCACTTCAAGAAGGATATTGAGGCGCTGGAGCAGATTCAGAGGAGAGCGATGAGGCTGCTGAAGGGACTGGAGGGAAAGTCTTATGAGGAGAGGCTGAGGGAGCTGGGATTGTTCAGCCTGGAGAAGAGGAGACTCAGGGGGGACCTCATCACTCTTTACAACTACCTGAAGAAAGCTGTAGTCAGGTGGGGGCCGGGCTCTTCTCCCAGGTCACTAGTGACAGGATGAGAGGGCATGGCCTGAAGCAGCACCAGGAGAGGTTTAGGTTGGATCTTAGGAAGCACTTCCTCACAGAAAGGGTGCTAGAACCCTGGAATGGACTGCCCAGGGTGGAGTCACTACCCCTGGACGTGTTTAAGAAAAGATTTGATGCTGCACTTAGTGGCATGATTTAGCTGATGTGGTGGTGCTAGGTCATAGGCTGGACTTGATGATCTTGGAGGTCTTTTCCAGCCTCAATAATTCTGTGATTCTGATGCCTCATTTTTGACCACTGCATGACTGTACCTGAGTGCTTGACAGCTCTCCTGTTTTCTTCACGGGAACAAAATAAAACTGGCAAATTTAAAATAAACATGCAGCAACTGTTTTCATCCCTAAAATGGGGACATGAGAACATATTGTGCACACAGACATAAAATAAGACTCTTAGCATTCAGCGACTGGAAAACAGTTAATTCAATGTTCAACAGGAATTTAGAGCTTCTGCATCAAAATAACAATGCTGGCTCATGGTTTAGTTGGAGAAATTCAAGGCCTACCTGTGTGTAGTGGCCGCATATTCCTCTGCAGTTATTGGTCGCATAATTGTAGGCACTGACCTCATTATACCAAGAAGTGATGGCTCCTTGGGCAGTAAAAATAGAAAGTGAGCCAGTCCAGAGGTTTTCTCCAACAGTGGTAAATTTGGGGTGAGCCTGCCCTGGAACTTTGAGGTACGTGTTATGTTTAAACAGACACCTCTTTGCCCAAGCTTTTGCGGTCTTTGCCAAATCTGGATCCCAACTCTGCAAAATAAAGACAGCTAAAATCACATTGGTATCTTAGCAATCCAGTAATTCAGAGCAACTTTCAGAGTGTCAGTCACATATGTGCTTCCAGTTCATTTGTTTTTCAGTTCTGCTGAGACTTACAGAGCTACATGGTAAATTGTCTTGTAAGTTCATTTCTGATTTGTTCTGTTACTCATTAAACTTGAGGAAGTTTTGGGGGCAGTGGGTGATCTGGGCTGAATGGTTTGTTGGACACCAACAGCTGTACATCGGTCAAATACAGTGTTTGGGTTGCAGTGTGCATTTCCAGGCTGTGATGGCCCTGAGAGAACTAATGTAATTTAAACGGTGAATTTACACCCAAATTTAATTGGGGTGGGGGTTTGCCTACTGTAACAATCAGACTGGAGCCTCCTGCAGCTTCATATATTATGACCACTACTTGCAGTCCACAAGCAAGTTGGGATTTTTGGGACAGTTTAAACTCAACCCCTTGGTTTGCATCTTTGTGTTTGGTGGCTTCGAATACTAGTGCTGAATTTATATTTGTGTAATCACTCATTCATTTGCTATTCAATCCTACAGAAAGTGGTTATATAAGCAACTGAGTTATATAAATGTCTTTTGTTTGCACTGGAGGTGGTGTCTGTTTTTGCTGGGTTTTCTTGTACACACAATTTGATTGAGCAAATACAGTATTGTACTTCCTGGAAAATACAGTACCATGAGTGTATGCCTGTAGTTCTGGTTACACTTTGTATCATGGAAATGATTTTCTTCAGCACAGCATTTTTTTTTTTTTCATTTGTACTTGTCTATGCTGACTGGCACTGGTTCCAGCAGATATGGGGGAAGCTTCTGGCAGGTTCTTACAGAAGCCACCCCTGCAGCTTTCCCTCTAAAAAAAGTTTCCATAAAAACCCAGTAACACATAAAACTAACACATAAAGAATTTGCTTAGGAACTCAGTATATTAAATATTAAAGGGAAACTTGTGGTGGGGGTCTTATTTCAAGTGAACAGTTGCAGCTTCCTTAGTTGATAACTTTTAATGACAATGAACAAAATCTGGCATCGTACAGAAGTTATCTTCCTAGCAGTCCTAGCATGACTGCAAGTTGAGGCAGAGGCTTCAGTTTACATCTTGGCAATGCTCTGAGGTTGCAAGGAGAAGACCATGAGGAAAGATGTATGACAGTGGTGGTTACACCTTAGTTCTACGCAGTTTTGTTTTTTACATTCTGCTTTTTCTTCCTCCTTCATCCTATAATAGTATTAATAATAAGTTTAAAGTTCCATAAGGGTATACATAATTTTAAAGGTAAATTAATGTTTAAATGTACTTCTCTTCTTTTTTTGTGTGTGTGTGAGTGCTTAAACTAGATGAAAGTTGAAAAAGCAGTGTGCAGAAACATTCTACATGCTTAGGTCTGCACATAGAATTATCTTTAGTTTATCTATAATTATACTCCATATTTGCTTATGAAACTGCATTTATGAAGAAAGATTGGCCTGAACTGCATGGGAAAAAATGGACAGGACAGGGAGGCTTGTATATAAATATCACTGCTGATGGATGTTGCAGGAGACAGCTCCCAAACTACTAGAATTGAACATCTCACAAATCAGAAATTAACTTCGCAGCTATAAGACCAACTTTGTGCAGCCATTTACAGCTTCCTCCCTGATAGGTTTTCAGTGTGTCACCCAGCATGGAGACAAGTATCACAAGCCACCTGCAATGAGAGATGGCCACTTTGGGGTGTATTTTGAATCCTGACAGGCTGTCTTCCGCACAGTCCTGAAGATATTGCCCCTTGATGTGGCCAGGGATAAAGCAGAGGGGCAGAGCAGCACAGGACCTGAGGCCTCCATCACTCATTTCTGCTGCACTTGTTGCTTTTGGCTTTGCCTGCAGCCTCAGCACCTAGGAACAGCTGCTTTGTTGGCTCAGCCTGTTAGAGTCTTGCAAAGAAAGCTTAGAAAAAGCTCTCCAGCGTTGTTTGGCAACAGTCTCTGCCGTTGCTGACTCGAGTATGAAAGGTTGTACTTAGGTCTGCACATAAATTACACCCCATGCTGTTGAGCTTCAGTGCCTTGGAATGAGAAGGCTTTTCATGCTACAGAACAGCAGCGTTAGGCTGCAGGTTGAAATCCGTATTTTCAAATAAGGAAATTAAACTAGGCAAAATCATACATGTACCTCATCCCATAAAGCCATCTGATAATCACAGCCTTTTTCTCTGCCTTAAAAAGTAGTTCTTATGACCTCAGGAGGTTTTTTTTGTTTTTTTTTTTTTTTTTGTTTTT
>JANHFX010029568.1:126710-164312 GCA_027560015.1 Chloroceryle amazona | reverse complement strand
CCCTACCTACCCCATAAAGACCTATCCCAATGAGCCGGCATCGACCAACTCTCATCCCCACTACTAGTCCTATCCTCTGCAGCTCATCTAGTAAGGCCATGTCTTTTAACGTTGTATGTCAGATAGGAAATGGTCTGCAATTTCCTGATGGGAAAACTGAAACACAGGTTTATATAATTTGGTGGAGGTCTTTACTAGAATTAGTCTGGTCTTCTGCATCTTTTTTTCCTTATTATATAAATATTACCATGAACCTGTTCTTTTCTGTTTTCACAGTAATATTTCTGAAATTCTTTCTGATTTGTCTAAAATATTCATAGAATTTTGTTTCAGTTTCACATACTGTAAAGAACAGTTGTGGAAAGAAATCAGAGTTGAAAAGCTGCTACCAGAATACAAGGTTATGAATATAGTTTACCCAGAAGTATTTTCCTTGACTTGCAAATATATTTGCTTCTCAGTTTGTACTGGTTGTTTCTTGTGCCCTTCTGAGTTAGAGTAGGATACATTAAAGCCACAGATGGTTAATTTAGTATTCATTATAAATATTTTGACATACATACTTGTGAATGGATTCTGTCAGTCATGAAAACAAAATAATTCATGTGGTTTGCCTAACTGTGGGAAAGAGCAGAATATGTAGCTGCAAATGCCAAAGTATTTATCCTTTAAAGGCAAGACTTGACAGTAGATTTAATTGTGTGTGCTTTACATTCTGCCAGTTCACCCCTTATCCTCATTGAATATTTTCTCTAACCTAGTTCTCATTTAAAAACAAAATCACTGTCTGCTAATATTTTTGGGGGCATTGTGTTTGTGGTTGTTATCTTTTTGGTTTTGTTTTTTTTTCCCTTAGGTGAACCATGCCTTTAAGAAGTCTGCACTGTTGTTATCCTCCCTGAGTAACTCTGAATACCATGAGACTTGAAGGATTATAAGTGATGGGATTTTGCTGCAAAGGAGTCTCCAAAATCCCTTTGGTCCCATTTCATTTTTCAGTAGTTAAACCAAATCCTAGAACATGCTTTTTTTTATTCCTAATGAAAAATGAAAGAGTTAGTCTCGTGTAAAATATCAGTAATCTGAAAAGTAGTCGTTTGTTTGTTTGTGTTTGATAATGGAGTGCTTTATATCATCCTCTGAGGAAAACTATTCAAACGTCAACTTTGTGGAAAAGTTATATGATTAAATGCCATCAATTCTTTGCTCTTTGAAGTCACAGCCTCTGGAGTCTTGTGACTACTAGAAATTTTTGGGTTGCTCCCCCCCCATCCTGAGTTCGCATATAGTTTGCAAATATTAAGCCTGAATATTCACTTTTTTTAAACCTGGAAAATGTATTAAAACTCTCAGCACAGACTTAAAACTTGCCAGACTTCCCATGATTCTTTTTAATCCTCACTTGTGACTTGACAGGAGTCCAAATGTTGTGGTAAGAATTATGTTGCAGAAATATATCTTAATGATTTTTAAAAAGCTCATATACATAATTAAGCTGTGAACAGTATCATCCACATGTTTAGACTGATAAATAATACATTTCAGAATTTTATTTACGAATGTGTTTATCTGAAAATGAGACTTACCTTTTTTTTGAGGAGAAAGCATTGTTCTTAAGAAGCAAAGCTCACTTTTTTGCATTTTTTTTAATCACTTTTTTCTAACCACTTTTTTTTTCTCTTAAAGTCTGTTTGAACTAAAGATAGGGAAGCAATAAACATGAACACTGAAATGCTTGTTCATTCTGTGTCAGCATAACATGAATCAGCAGCTATTAACTACTGTAGGCATTCAGCTGTAATGTAACTTTATTTCCTTAAAAGGAGAGGTAGCTAGGGGCAAGGACATAGATATAAAACTTCAGATAAAAGCCTTTGCATTGTATTCTGAATAAGCTGTTTCATATCCAAAATGTCTTGTTTTAGCAGTGGTAAATGATAGTTGTCCATAGACATAAAGTACAAAGGGATAATAGAATTTTTTTATAGGATAAATTAAATGTATGTATCCACCTTAAGGGAAATCACAAAGTGACCTGCTGAAAGTTACTGATTTACTGATCAGCACAGAAATCTGGACTAGCACCCAGAATTTTTCTCCAAGCTATTTTTGGGGGCTACAATAAATATTTTTCAACTGTTAAGGAATTAAAAATGTTCTAAGAGTACTGATATGTTACAAGTATGATGGTAGCTGAGCAGACCTTTATTGTCTGGTAAGTGATAAATTAATCTTGCAAGTTTTATTGTGATGATCACGACTGAAATTGCATCTGGATGTCCAAGTTGAAGCAGCTGAGATAGCTCTGATAACAAGGGTGTCCTGCCTGGGTTCTGCAAGTACTGAAGGGAGCTTCACTCTATTCTTTGTCTTATTTCAATAACTTTGCCCATGTACAAGTGCGAATTCCTGTGATTGCAACAGAACATTGATACTCACTATGGTGCTAGTGGATGATTGTTCACTACAGTCTAAGGAAAAGGGTTTTGTCTACTTTTTTTTAGCAAATTGGGTAACTTTTTTGTGCTGGACCATTTACACAAAATACATGGTAGCTGAAGGTCATGAGAGAAAAGGTTTGTGTAGACTGAGTTGATTGTGTTGGTAGAGACATAATTTATATGAGTCTAGGAATAAAAGTTTTTATATATGTGTTCTTAGGAATATTTGAAATGGATTTATTGACTGAAAATAAGAAAGCCTCTTTAAAAGAAAGCACTGACTTGATGGGATGTTACTCCTGTAGCTTGTCTGTTTTTGCTTGGCTCTTGTAGTACCATTGCTATGATAGTATTGCCTAAGACAGAACCACAGGACAATTTGTTACAGTTTGTTGCCTCACTTGCTATTAAATGTATTGCAGGTGTTGGTAACAAAGTATAGTCAGTCCTATGTTATATTTGACAGCAAGTTTTTTGCTGACAATCCTTAGGTTTGAATGCTAGACTCGATTGAATTCAAATGTCTGTGAGTTCCCATCCTATTTTGATGACCATTAGATAAGATTTTTCTTTTCCGGGTCCTTAGATTGACAGCCAAGAGTTTAGATTGTAAGTTTGGCAAATCAGTTGTGTCTTTCCTGAAAGAGTAAGCCTTCTTAGTAGTAAAGGCGTTACCATTGTTGATTTGCAGGGATTTCTGTGATCTGATTTAGTATTTTTAAGGACACTTGAAATGTTCAAACTCAGAATATTCAACGAGTATTTTGATAAACATGTTTACAAATCATAGAGGTATTGAAATGTAAATAGAAGCAAAAATGAGTGATTTGCACTCTCAACTCAGTTTTGAGGGCCATTTTAGTATTCTTTGGATGTTTGCCATAAAGTGTCTCAGAGCCTGAGAGGCTTATTTCTGTGACTCATTCATTCTTTCTAGTTGTAAATTTTCTTCTAACACCACCAGCAGATCTTTCCAGTGTCAGCTGATCTGATGTTCAAAACACTGTCTTTAGCTGTAAAGCATATCCCTTTGTATGTTGAAATCTCACCTTTTTTTTTTTTTAGTTTCTGTGGTGCTTGAGACAGTTGTTATAAGTTATTCTGTGGTAAAGTTTCTGGCAGCTGTTATAGTCAGAGACACCTCCAGCTGTTATTTTTGTCGTCTTGGTTCAGAAAGAATGATGCAAATATACAATAAACCAGCTATAAGCACACAGAATTGGTGTAATCTGGCTGGTTTTCAAAGTTACTAAAAAGCTTAGTCGTAAACTAGATGGCGTTTGGGGGCATTTTCTAGCAGTGATGCAAAAACACTGTTTAAATCCTCTTTTAATGTCTAAAGAAGTTCTTTCTATTAATCACTGCAGTGAGTTAATAGTAGGCTTTTTTCTTTAGTCAGTTTGGTTGATTTTTATGATCCTGTATATTTGGCATTAATAATGACATATTTTGGACAGAATATTTGTTTTAGAAAAGCTGTAATTCTTTGGTAGTTTCCCACTGGGCATCTGGATAATTGGCAATGATTTGTTATGATTGCTGCTGATATTATTATTTGCAGTGAGCTAATGGGTGGTACAGTTGCTTTTTTGTTCTAAAGTTTTGAATGTTAATATCTGCATTTTATTGCTGTTGCTTCTGGTTAGTCATATAACTTTCCCTTTTGATTGGGATTTCTGTTTGTTACCAGATTTTTGGAACTGCAAAGGACTTAATTATTATGACAAATTGGAATCTGGGCTCAACAACACACACAAAAAAAGGAAAATGCTCATATTGAGTGTATTATGTCTGACATACATATACTGTGTGTTTTGCTGCCCTTTGCATAATGGGGAAAATTACTCCTCAGCATTAAGTACTTGGCAAATTGGTACTGTGCCAATCGCTGATTTTTATGAGTGGTTTGCTTGGAAGACCAATTGTAAAAGACATTTACTGGTTTTCTTATTATTTAAATATATATGTATATACTACATAGAAACATATGTATTATTATGTAATATGTTCTTTCTATATCCACATATATTATTCAAAAGTATATACAGGGGGGTTTGTGAAATGCTATGCAAAACTCTTTCCAGGACTGTGTAATTGTGAATTTTCAGAGACAAGCATCAAGCAGTTCTTTTGCTCTATCATAAATGTATGGGAGTAGGTTTTTTACAGTGCATGCTTCTGTCAGCTTCAGTGACAGATGCTTCAAAACTTCCTTCACCATTTGCGTAACAGTTTGTTGATGACCGCAGGATGTTGAGTGCAGAGTTTGTATTTCAGTGGTTCTGTTGAGCATGAAAGTTAATCTACCTTGTGCCAGATTTATTTGCGTTGATGAGAAATATATCACAATATTATTCATTTTATCCTGATATGTTTCTACTCTTATACTATGTATTCCAAGATAATATTATCTATTATTATTTTCTTTCTGTAACTTAACAACAGTTTCTTATGGCTTTATCTGGTCTCAGCCATAACAATTGCTGTCTTTGGAATAGATACTTTTTTTTTTAAGTATCAAATGGGGAGACTTTATGGTTTATGTAAAGATCTGCACCAAGTGACTCTCTAGAGCAGAGATTGTGGGGGAAGGAAGTAGAGAATCATTTAAGGAGTTGGTTTTATTCTGCAGTCAGCTAGAAGTTAATGAGCAGTAATTGCTGCCAATTGTAAGCAATCAGATGAGCAAACCTGCAGGCTAATTTTAAAGTATCTTATAATACTATGTCACTACCTCCATGTTAATAAGTTAATGAATAACTTTAAATGCATGAGAAAAATGAACCCTGAATGAGATGTGTATTTGACAATGAGTCTTGATAGGTGTCTTGCTCTGAGCTCTACACTGTGTACTTAAAACAATGTATATTCCATTTAAAAGTATTTTTGCAGTGCTAATTTTCATTAAGATAACTATTTTATGTGTTCTATAAAAATGTGTGTTTATGTATCTAGTCAAGTAGAGAAGTCTAAGTTTACTGAAGACACGGTAATTTTACAGGTAACTGTTTTGAATAATTTTCCTATTGAATTGTGTGTAGTAGGGAGCAAAAATGGAGTTACTTCACTTTGATAAAGCAGAATAAAGTTTTATAGCTAGTATTTGGGAGTAAATATTTTTAGCCTTAAGCAAAATATTTTATCTCAAAATCACTGTCTGATAAAATAATGGAAGCTTCATAGTATTAGGCTTGGTTGTATTTTTGAAGCAGAACTTGATTCACTGAGCTACAAGTTTTCCTTTATGTAGTGTTTATACTAGCATGTGTGTTTATATAAATTCTTTTTTTTTTTTTCTTCCCTCCTCTCAAGACTATGAGGTGTGTAGAATTTCAGGCGAGAGGAATTTGTGGAATGCTTTTGTACTGACAGTGCTAGTTTTCTTCCACTAACTGAGCATTTGTAGCTAATGAGCTTTCATGTAATTTCTTCTTTAATCCTTTCAGCCTACATTTTAAGGACTACTTTGTTTTGGAAGATCTTTTTGGATTCTTCTTATTTTTGATGGTAACTGCTGTATCGGATATCTTAAAGAATATTCTTGTATGTTTTTGTTTCTTAGCATCTGTTGCATTCAGTCACATGGTTGGTTGTTGGCACTGACTTAGTGAACAGTGATTTAAATATACAGACGTTTGCTGACTTGGAATACTTGTACAAATTAGCTGTGCTTCCTTTTAGTTTTCCTTACTTAAATGTTAATTTAAAAATGAAAATAGCATGGCAGAATAGGAGTTTTAGTCTGATGTCCAAGACAATAACTTGTGTTATCATTGTTTGTAGTGCCCATTTTCCTTTTTCCTATCTTGTATTTGCTTTCATTTGAATTCTTTGAGAGTAAAAAACCTTCATAGATAATATTCATAAACCCCCCTAAATTATGCAAAATGGACACTGGGTGGAAGACAGCCTAGGGCCTGACCTTATAGGACAGTTGCAGCATGAGTTTGTGTCTTATAAGGATCTTTGTAAGGACTACTGAATTATTTCTTCCACTTTACACCTTTTGCCCTCTTTGTCCATCTGTAAATGAAATTAATTTTAAGGAATTTTTGAGTATTCCAGGAAAACAGTTTAAGTAGAAGTAAAACAGTTTACAGAAGAGATGTCCTTTTTTCCTTTGGTACAACAGTAAGTCTTGTTGGGGATGTATATGTAACAAATCTACTTATGGACAAGTGTATTTTGTACTTACACCATGGATGGAAATCTAATTGGCTGTCATGACAAATGCTATCATAAATGTGGGACCGTGTCTTTATTACACATCTGGAAAACAGAATTAAGACCTTTACAAGTTTGACCTCTGTTACTACTTCTCTGAAGTGTTACAGGTTTTGACAGTGACATTTTCCCTTTCCTGTTTCATGCCTTTTGTTTTCACCAGCATTTTTAGTCTCCTTGTTATTTTCCTTTTGCTTTCTCACATTATCTTGTGTGGCGGTAATTTGAATGTGGGGTGTGTAGTGGGGTTTTTTGTTTGCTTGTTTATTTGGTTGGGTTTTTTTAGAAGTTCTTTTGGATTATTATATGCTACATTTTTTGGAGGTATCCAAAATATAAAACCTATATCCAGTTTAAAAGTAGTGGGGACATAACTGGTTGATAAAATCTTCACATTAGGAAGTATAACATTATGTCAAAATGTTAAGTTATGCTCAAAAGTTTTCACATCTAATGAAACAAGGTAGCATTCTAGTTTTGAATCCATTTTTTGGCAATAACAGCAACATCTCTATCAGTGCTTCAAGTAGGCTGCACACTATTTTGAAAGCATGTTGTGTGCCTTGTAGAGATCAAGTGAAATGGGGTTGACTGTTCTTTGCTCATTTGTATATATAAAAAAACTACTGATCCTCTTAATCTTCCATGCTGTGAAAGTGTAATGAGTTGAATTGGACATTGGAACTGATTATTTTATAAGGGGAAACCCAAGAGCAGCATACATGGGTTGACCTTCTGAACATTGGGAGAACTTAGTACTTCAAAAGAGGAAAAAAGAACCTTTAGAGGCCTGTCTGTAACTATATTCTCCCTCGTGAGTTTGGCCCAAAATAATGTCCTTATCTTTAATACTTCCCTTTGCTCCCCACCATCCTGAATTTAGTCTAACATTTCGAGCTACATTCCTTTTTGATGATGTTTTGTTTGGGATTTGTTTTTTTTTTTGACCTTCTGGTAACAAATACAGTCTGTGTACAGCAGTATGTGCTGTAATATCTGAGAAATATGATAAATTAAGGAAAGAGATCAAACAATTATTTATATTGTACTGATTCTCATAAGCTATTGTAAGAATGGAATTTCATTAATAACTATTTCACGGGGAATTATTTATAATTCCCATTTTAACTAATTGGAAATTAAATGTTTCCTAGGTAAACAAATCTTTGTAGTCTTGTCATTAATTATGAGACATTTGTAAATGTGTTGGGTTTTTTTTCTTCCAAAAATAAGTCCTTTAGGGTTAAAAGCACATGGTATAGCTATTGCTTAGTGAAGAAAACTTTTATAACTTTTATTTATTTGTGTCCCTTTTTTTCTCAGAACTTTTATTTTTACAAAACAAAATCTAGCATATTTAGCAAATGCCCTAAAACGGCCTTGCTTTCTTTGTCTTTGCCAAGTTGTGACCTGTATGTTTTGTTGGTAAAGTTGAATGTGAAGTTGAGTGCGCAGTGTTCCTTGAGAGAGTGGGAAGGGCAGATAATGCTGATGCTCTGGACTTTACCTGAGTCCAGACTGGTACTGTGCTGCTACTGCCACTGGAAATGTGGATATTTTTCTTCTCTCTTTCTGTTAAAAAGGTCCCTAAAAAATACCCATATTCAATGAACATAACTTTAACAGTGAAAAACTACAGTATAGCAGGCAGGTTGGGTGGGTTTTTTTCCTCAACCATGTTTAAAAATGGCCATGCCCTCCTCCCCCCTCATGTTGTGAAACTTGCCCATATTTGAAAACTGAAGATTTGCATTGGCTACAGTTTTGTTGTTGTTGGTAACTGACATATTATAACAGCCTCTGTTGAGCAATATAATGATTGAGTACTCCTGTGTCAGCTGAAGGGAGTCTTAGCAACTGTGTTCATTTACAGTAACTCTTGGGTGGAAGGGTCCAGTGTAATCTAAATGCTTGTTTTATTAATATAACAATTTTTGCAGTAATATCATATGTTCCTGCAGGACAGTTCCAAATCTGTGGTTTCTTGATTGAACTTTAGATGCGAGGACACTTCTTAGCTTTTTTTTTTAATAGTATAAAAAAGGCACTATGCAAAAAAGATAGGAATTTAGAAATAAATGTAAAGAACAGACTTGGAAATGCTGTTAAACTTTGCCCTTTCTAGGAGGGCTGACTTCTCCCTAGTGCTTCACCCCCCCCCTTCCAATACTATAGTTTCTGGTGTTATCTATTATCCAATAAATAACGTTACTTTGTAACTTCGATGCTCTGTCACAAGGGATTAATTTGCCAGGTCATCTGAATCATAGTGATCTGTTAGGAAAGCAAACTTCTAACAAGCATGACAACAGATAGTGATGGGGGGGGGGGAGACTGCAGGTGGAAAATAGAAGAACTAATTGCTTTTAAAACAAATCCAACTACTAGAGAGAAAATGAGACTATTTTACCTAATTGGCAGGCATTTTGAGTGAATCAATAAACAGAAGTTGCTTGCGTAGTATTGTGGTGAATTTTGGCTTAATGAATTTGTTTATTTCTCTATATATTTTCATAATGCTGGAGTCAATATACTGATAACTACAAATGAAAGTTTAAATAATTTTTAGGCATTAGGGTAGAGTTATAACTCTTTATCACTGAGGAAAAAACAGTTCTTTATCACTGAAGTCACATGAAAAATTGTTCCTTTTTTTGGTCTGAAACTAAAGCAATATTTTAAGATGTGCCTATCAAGGTTTGGGTAATGTAAATGCTCATAATCATGCATTTTTTATTAACATGTATGAGATCATGAGTGTTAATCTTAGTCTTACAAAGAATTAGAGCAGGTAATTCATGTTCAATAGTTTACTTATTCTCATCTAGTATTGGTAGGTTCCTGATGGATAAGAGTTTCAAGTATACAACTTTTTTTTCTTTTTCCAGATTTGAAGAACAGAAGCATGCTTTCCACTGAGACTTACAATACCATTTGTGATACAGAATGTCTCTAAGTGAGAAGAATAGTGTGGTTTTTGCATATGAATCTTCAGTACACAGTACCAATGTACTTCTCAGTCTTGATGATCAGAGAAAACAAGATATTCTTTGCGATGTTACTATTTTAGTGGAAGATCAGCGATTTCGGGCTCACAGAGCTGTGCTTGCAGCTTGCAGCAGTTACTTCCTTTCGAGAATTGTGGGCCAGGTGGATGCTGATCTTATCATCACTTTACCGGAAGAGGTGAGTGTCACTCCCTTCAGTATTTTACCTGCCAGTGCCTCTAGTCTGCTTCTTCAGTTCTGTTTTCCAATAGGCTGGTGCTTAACTGAGAAGTTCAGGTAAGGGATTTAAGAAGAGAAAGGAAGGAGTTTCTAAGTTGTAAAGCTGCTATTCATTGAGGTAAAGGTGAGACAGACCAGAGTGTATATCACAGTCTGAGGATAATTAAAAGCTGTCTTGGGGACTGTGCAGCAGAGATCTTTACAATAAAGTATTTATTACTTTTAAAACTCTGCACCTTTTTCAAAGCATGTAAGTTTGTCAAAAAATAGGCTTTAAATGATAAAGTATTGCAGAACTAGTCCTCCCATGCAAAAAGAGAATATTTTTTGAGTAATAAACTAAAGCTTGAACTGGTAATACCTTTAAATCAGTATCATTACAAATTGTTTTCATATATTTGAGTAAGACAACCATGCTTACGTTCCTTGCTAGCTGCTCACTGTTAATGACATTCAGAGGAAACGAGCCAGAGCCTGACATCTGTAGGAAAGAAAAATTATTATTACATATCTGAGGTGTCCAAGACACTTATAGATTCCAGTCAGCATTTAGTTAAGCTATAAGAGGTATGCAGCAAGCAATTGGTTGGACTAAGTGCTGTGTTTGCAGATGAAAAATGAAGAGCGTACAAGTGATTGTAGCAGTAATCTGCAGAGTTGGTTGTTAAATAATCAATGACTTTCTGGGAGATAGTTTATGGTAATTAGCTTTGGGGTGAGAAATAACGTGCAAATTGTGGGCAGCAGAACTAGAATCATTAAAATTGGAGAAAAGGTGTGCATCAATGAATATTTATAATGACATTGAAGATTACATTATAGACTTGTTCATGTACAAGAGTGAGTTGAGTGTTGATAGGGAGATGATATATTCAGAAAGCCTGTACTTCAGAAAGTCGCTACTTCAGTGGCTTTGTAACCTACTGAGATAAGCACAAGAATTCTCTGTTAGCAGAATCTCCGATTTTATAGAAAACTACTGAAAAGGATCAAGTGGTCTCTTTAAAGAGCTTCAGTGGTCTTTGCTATTCTGTATTGATCAATGAAGTTTTTACAAAATTGCAGCATACTATGTCACTTCTACTCATTCTCTCTGTGTGTATTCCTTTCTTGTTATACTTTTTTTTCCTAGTGGCTTAATGCCCTGAATGTGTCTCAAATTAGAAGAAAAGTAATTATAGGAGATAATGTGGAGGGGAAGTAGGATGCTGGGGAACACAAAATTATTATTTGGAGTAGAAGACAGAAATTAGTGGCATGTAAAACTTCTGATGTTGAATACTGACTTTTTCTTTGGGGTGATGGAAAAAATAGGATATTGGAAGAGTAAGAAATTTACATTTAGAATTGGAGAGGGGGAGAA
The DNA here is from genome assembly GCA_027560015.1 of Chloroceryle amazona. Taxonomy (NCBI): domain Eukaryota; kingdom Metazoa; phylum Chordata; class Aves; order Coraciiformes; family Cerylidae; genus Chloroceryle; species Chloroceryle amazona. The sequence continues at coordinate 153,057 of JANHFX010029568.1, read as the reverse complement.
TAGTAACAGTGTTCCAATAAACCTGAGTTAGAAGGTACCAGAGTTTGTAAAGAAATTGGGGGAACATAATAATGCTGTTATTTAGTGCAATGTAGTCTTAAAAGGAGTCTTAATGTAGTTTACTACTCAGTGAAAAAGATAATTGCCACAAAATATACAGGCTAAAATTGCATCCTCTGTGTTTCTCTATTTAAACCCATATTGGCCATACTAATTTATTTATTTTTTTAAATAGGTAACTCTTAAAGGATTTAATCCTTTGCTTCAGTTTGCATACACAGCTAAACTTATTTTAAACAAAGACAATGTGTCTGAAGTTTGCAAATGTGCTGAATTTTTGGGTGTACACAACATTGAAGAATCTTGCTTTCAATTTCTCAAATTCAAATTTTTGGACTTCAAATTGGATCATCAGGAATGTCCTAGGAAGAAGTGTTGTACACAGTATTGTCGGGAAACAAACCCTAAAATTGACAATGTGGATGATGGAGACCTAGAAATAGATGATGAAGCAGAACTTTCAGAAAAGGAGTATATTCAAACTCCTGACGCAAAGCTCTCTAAAGATGAAGAAAATGCTAAACTATCGCCTGCTTTCCAAGATAATGACAATCAAACATGTGATCCTGTGCATTTAGAAAGGGGTCATGTTTCTAGCTCATCATCCCAATGCCCAAAGTATAGGAAATTCCAGAAAGCTTTTGGAAATGACAAAGTTCATACTTCAGAGTCTAGCTGCAGTATTAAAGACATTCAGGTGCCACCGATTTCAACTTCCCATGAGAAGGAAATACCTGATAATGATGGCATACAAAAAGCTCAGGAGTGTGTACCTATGCAGCTGATCTCAAAATGTGAAGACACTCAGGTAAAAATGGAAGAAGGAGAGGAAGGCATTGAGAAAAAAGAAGAGTTAGAGAGAGATCCGGTGCCTCAGAATCTGTCATGTCCTGTGGAGAAAATGGATCATGCTGCTTTCCCCCAAAACTCTGCTGCACCTCATGGACTCAATTCTATGTCTTTTTTACATACTTGTGAGCAGTATGGTAACTTGAATTTCAGTAGTATGCAAAACAGCACAGCCTTAGCTGAAAAAACTGTATCGGGTACTGGAGTTGGGAATGACAAAATTGAAAGTCAAGATGACACCTCTTCAAAGGTTGATATGTGCACGAGGGAAGGCACTAATATTACATCAGCTGGTGATCGAAGCAGTGTAGAGAGAGAGGTAGCAGAACATCTAGCACAAGGGTTCTGGAGTGACATCTACAGCACAGAAGCCTGTCAAATACATTTACCACCTGCAGTTCCAAAAGAATACTTGGAGCCAGTATATTCAGGGAAAAAATCAGAGTGTCCATGGCTGGGTATCAGGATCAGTGAAAGCCCTGAACCTTGCTCTCAGCGAACTTTTACAACATTAAATTCTGTCAACTGTCCCTTTATAAGCAACCTTAGTACTGAAGGATGCTCCAACAGCTCTGAAATAAACAGTGGAGATTATGTTCAGGGACAGCAACAAGAACAGTGTCCCTATAATTATGTGATAAGTTTGGGAGAGGATTCAGAAACTGACACTGAAGGAGACAGTGAATCATGTTCAGCAAGAGAACAAGAATGTGAGGTAAGAGCATCCTGGTGTATCCTTTGCTTACCTGTCTCTTAAGGCCCTATTAAAAAAACTGAGTCTCTTGGGTTGGTTGTTTGTTGGTTGTTTTGTGGTTTTTTCATTGTTTTTGTTTGTTTGGGTTTTTTGTGTTATTTTTTGTCTGGTGGCTTTTTGTTTTGGTTTGGTTTTTTTGTGTGTGCTTTTTCGTGGTTTTGTTTGTTTGTGTTTTGGTTTTTTGGATGGTTTGGGTTTTTTTTTCCTGTAGTTGCTTGTTTTAGAAATCTTGGAAGTGAAACTAACCATTCAAAAGTTTATATGGAAGATCACTGTTAATTCAGGGAGACTTATAAAATATTTATAGTAGGATATTGAAGTGGTAGAGCTTAAGTATTACTTTAAACTTCTTGGAACATTTGTTTTATAGAAACTTAGCAGTTTTCTTGGGTTTAATCTGAGGTTTTGGGAATGTGAGAGCAATGATACTTCAAATTTACTGAGAAATAAAAATTGAGTTTTCAAGCTGGCTTTAGTAGCTATGTATTTAGGACCACTTTAATAGTATCACCTTCTCTAAAACTGAAGTTATATTTGTTTCTCCAACTGCAGGAATTATTTAGCTGCTTTTTCCTTTTTTTCATTGTTTTGGTGGTATTTTATAGGCAAGTGCCATACATGAGTAGTCTCATGTCAAAATATTTTACTGTATACCTACAATGATTTCTGTCAGTTTTTAGAATTGCAGAATAGCACTGTGGCTCTGTTTATGCTGGATCACTTCTTGCCATTAAAATTCTGTTGTTTTTAAAGCACTAGGGTTTTTTTTTCTGTTTCTTTCTCCAGAATTAAGAATTACAAGACAAATATTGTAACTTCTCTGTTTTAAGTAAATGTCTGTTTCAGATGAACTTTTCCTGCAGGAAACTATAGGTATAAACATATATGCAGGATTCAGTCATAAGAGCAGCTTAGAGAAACTCCAGACTGTACTAGTGATTCTTGACACCCGTTTTGTATACCACCTAATCACAATTTATTTTCCTGGAGTGTATCACTCAGTTATTTGCTGCACACATGGATAAATTTCCTCCTACTCTGAATATGCTTTTGAGGATCTAATGTAAATGTGCAAAGTTCTTAGCTGTTTGGCATGTGGTTGAACTCATGTAGTTGAACCCTCTGGGTTTCATCCACTTTACCTGATGGCTACATTAGCTTACTCTTGTCTCTGAGATTTAGGAAGAAGGATGAGTTTTGTGGTACTTAAAATGAAAGCTTGAATTGGCCTGTTGATGTTTGTGTATATCAGTTTCACCTTTTGATTTACAATTGTATCTTACATTCTAGGTAAAACTGCCATTTAATGCACAAAGGATTATCTCACTTTCCAGAAATGACTTTCAGTCATTTCTGAAAATGCATAAATTAACTCCTGAACAATTGGACTGTATTCATGATATCCGAAGACGAAGTAAAAATAGAATTGCAGCACAGCGATGTCGTAAGAGAAAACTTGACTGCATACAAAATCTCGAATCTGAAATTGAAAAACTGGTATGTATAAGTATTCACGTCTGTTGATTTCAGTCTTTCTCCAAACATCCTGACTGGACTTTTTGTCAGTAGTTTGAGAGTGAAGTGGTTCACTACTTTTTCCACTCAAGCTTAGAAAACTTCATCAGTCTCAAATGACTTCTTGATAGCAGTTCTAGGTATTTTCTGAGCTTTAAAGTACACACATTTTTTCTTCTATGGACCTGTTTCCATTCAAGTAAAAGTACATCACAGCACAATTTTTGGTGAATGGTGTTTCTGAAGCCCATCAGCATTGAGCTTAATTGTACAGAATGATTCCCAAACCACCATCCCACTCTTGTTTCCTACCTCTTTTCCCTTTCTTGCTTTGTGTTCTTGTTCTTTGGCTTGTGGTGTTGCTCATGATCAAGTTTTACAGTTATGCAAATGCTAATTGTGTAAGTATTGTTCTTGTAACATATCAACATGGCTTGGTGAACTGTTTCCTGAGTCTTGAATCTTAAAAATGAGATCCTTGCAGAAAAACGGAAGATAAAGCAAACCTCAAAAAGCTGCTTGCCTTTTGAGCAGTTGTATCAAGATTATAGCTGAGGAATCAGTGTATCCAGATTTCTCTGCAATCATCTATGAATATAATTTATCCTTCTTAAAAGGCAATAAAAATAGAAATATTTAACTTAAGAGAAATGTGGATAAACTGAAGCTCTCCTGGCAATAAAGTAATTGAGTGGCTTTTTTCTGTTCTTTTTGTTTCTGACCCCCCTCATCTCAGTTTTGTATGTGTTCATAGTTCATGTGTTTAGGGTTAAGGTACCCTTAATTCTTGTTTACGAAGCATTTTAGACTTTGTGTTTATGTACATGAATTGTCATGTTGCACCTTTCTCCTTATGACTTCAGAGTAAAAAGGAAAATAAAATCAGAGCAAAAACCCATGGGCTAGGAAGTTACCTTCTGAAGTAGTCCATCATCTTTCACTGCATGCACTTCTGCAACAAAGTTGCAGATTTTGGAGGAGGGCCTGGAGTGCCATAAAGCCCTGACAGGTTGACAGACTAAGTCATTCAGTGTGCTGATTTAAGACAGTACTCTGGGACAGAGGGAAGTCAGCCTATTGTGTTAACAGTTGTTAACAGTTGTATTATTCTGACCGAAGAGAGAAGTTCCATTTCTGACAATTCAGAACTGTCTTTGTTGTCATATTATAATTTGTTTGTTATGCAACTTTGTTAATGTTGCGCAACACTTCAGGGGGTGGAGAAATCAGATTCATCTGCAAGATTAGACCTGTAGTTGACTGACTGGAAATCATAATATCCTTTCATCCGTGGACCTGTGCTAGAGCAGACTGTCTGCTGTTTGTCTAGACCTTGCAGTGATATCTGTCAATGGATGTTGAGAATTGAGGTGAGATTTGAGTTATGAATCATGCTTTAGGCACAGATATTTTCCAGTTGCTTATTTTTTCCAACTGTGCAGGTAAGTTTCTTCAGAACTTCCTGAAAAAAACCTTGTTTGGAGCCGTCAAGCATGTCTGACAGCACCTGATGTTACATACTGTCAAACTTTTATAAGTTGTGCATAATATAGAAACTTTGAGATCTGTCTAGGCATAATTTCCATGTGGGTGGAAAAAGTCATCTGTGAAAGGTGTTGTGTGGTACGTCCATGTTGCTTCATGCCTCATTTCTGCTTCTCTGGGTCAGTTGTGTGTCTCGGAACTCTTAGTTTTTGATTTTTTTCATGGTTATCCTCTAATGTAGCTTTGAGAGAGGATAATACAGCATAGCTATAGTTTGAAAAGTTTAGGCAGGTAGATAATACTCTGTACTATAGTCTGCTAGGAAATATTATTTGGTTAAATTCCTTGTCCTGGTTTCCAGTATGTGCAGTAAATTGTCTTGTATAATTTCTATTTGGTTTTGCCTATCAGGTTTTGTTCTCTCAGATTAAAAGATGGTATTTGTGGTGTGTTCCTTGGGAAAGTCCTACATCATCCTATATCTGGAACAGAAAAAGCCCTTGCATGAGCAGAAGCTGGAGACTGACTGGCTAGCGAGTAGCTTTGTTGAAAAGGACCTTCGGAGTCTGGGCAGACAGCAAGCTGAGCACAGGTCAGCAGAATGTCCAGGTTGGACAAAAAAAAAGGCCACCAGTGTTCTGGGCTGTATTAACAGGTATGCAGCCAGTTGTTTGAGGACAGTGATTATAATCCTGGAGTTAGCATATGTAAGACTGAATCTTTTGCCCAGTTTTGACCTCTCTCTGTGCCAGAAGTATGTTGACAAACCAGAGCAAGGTTAGGAAAAGGCCACCAGGATGGTCAGGCCTGGAGTACCTCTCCTATGGTGAGAGAAAAGAGGTAAAACAAGGCTTATGCTTGGAGAAGAGCTGACTGTGAGGACACCTAAAAACTGCCTGCCCATATCTGTGGGGGAGTCCTCAAGGTCATGTAGCTATTAGGAGTGGAAGACCTTTGGCTTTCCCAGGGAGTAATAATTCCCCGTAGGAGAACAGGAGACACTGTAATAAATAAAAATGGGAGGTTTTAATTCGATGCAAGGAAATACTTTTTTTCCAGTGGGATCAGGCATGCTACCCAAAGCAGGTTACTCAGGGGGGCTGTGCATGCTCTATCCTTGGAGGCTTTTGTGATATGACTGAGCAAAGCCCTGGGCAGCCTGATCTTACTCAGAGCTGGCTTTGTTCTGAGCAGGAGATTGGACTACAGAATTCTTGAGGTACTTTACTACCCAAATGATTCTGTAAAATTGAAAGTCTTACATGAAGTTCTGCTTATATTGAAGAAAAATGCTTGATATTAAATGTAACTATTTTCTGGGAGAGTTAGGTTTGATTATTTCTTTTTACCTTCTGTACTTAAAAGTAATTTTTGACCCCCATGTAGTCTTTGCTTATTGATCTGTCAGGTGAACCTATGTGTTCTTGTTCACTAATGTTCCATATTTAAGAATACACGTGGGTCACTCAAGGAGATGGTGGCTTGTTAGAAACAGCTGTTTCAGAGCACCTGTGTAATTCACATTCCTTGTACTTTCTCACCTTAAAGCTTTAAAATGAGGGTATGTGTGATGGGAAGCAGAGTAAAGGACAACTGGACTCAAGAAGTACTACTTTTCTAAGGATTCTGTAGCTCAGGAGAAGGATGTGTGACATACTATAAAATGTGATCCAAGAAATTGTGATTGTATTGTGTATATACACTATAGCAGGGAGAGGAAGTGTGTGAACTAAATAAATTCTTCGTCAGAAGAATTGGAGATCTTAGTTTAATGATTGTTATGACCTCAAAACTGTCTGGCATTAATTTGCAATGTTAGTGTAATGCAACAATAACATTTAAATGTGTACATCTGTCAGCAAATTCAAACAGGGTGAAGAATTTACACTGAAATAACTATTTCTGAATGTTGGTGTTAAACAGCAACTCAGATAATTTCCTCAGTCTATAATGTGCAGCTCAGTGCCTCTACATACCCAAAATGTAGATACTGAGTTCAGATAAGGAGATATGAGTAGAAGTTTATTAGCAAAGCACTTTCATTTTAGGCAAAGAAGACAACTGCCTTTCTTGCAAAATGTTATTTACTTAGTTCTTTTAAGAAGTTGTAGAGGTTGCAGTATGAGTTTCTCCTGCAAAAGGGAATGTGACAAGGACTGAAAAGAACTAATTTTTTTCTTAAAAAACACTTAAAGCTTTGTACACTTTCAGAACTCTCCCTCTAATTATAGAACTCAGTATGTGTGGGTTTTAGGGTTTCTCACCCCCCTTTTTATTTTCAACAGCTTCATTATGGTCTTGCCTGTTTCCTGTCCTTCTCTGCTATTTCCTCATTTTTCTGGATGTTTTTTGTTTCTGTCATTAGATCAACCCCTCAGTTATCCATATCCTTTCATCTTCAGCCAGTTTTATCAAAAATCTCACAAATTCCTGACACTGAAGTAAAATAAACAAACAAAAACCCAAAACAAACCACCTATTTTTTAATGAATGGTATTTTTTTTTCTTGTTGATGATATTCTTTATTGAATTGCCATCCCTTTTGCTGCCCTTTTGCATTATGTATCTAAATTGTAAGTTCTTCAGAGCAAGGACAATTATTTTATATCTGAGTGGTATCTTACACAGCAAACATGTTTAAGAGTGGTAAATAAAATTCAAGCATTCAACTGATATTCTCATGTTCCAATAATAGGTTACGTACCTAGTGGCACCTCAGTTCCTGCATCTTCAGTTCACTAATCTATCGATTCTCGGTAACTAATTTCTTTAACTTCCAGTGTTCTGGTCAGTGCCTTGAAAGAAACTGGAGAGCTACCTTTCCAGTGAAAATATTTATACTTTTAGCATGTTGGTTTTTTTTTTAATTTTCCTATATTTGCTATTTAGTCTAGAAACTGTTCTTAACTCTGTTGTTTATTCTACAGTGCACTTGGCACTTAAAAATTGAATTTATTTTCATCTAGCAGAATAGTATCCATAGTGAAAATGTGAGGACTCATTTTCACATTTAACTTTTAAATATAAATTTCTATGAAGACTGCTCTACTTAATGTTTTGTTGAACCAGTGGTAATGGTTTAAATATTACCCTGTTTCAGAAATATTTATAGTAAATGAAGCTAGCTTTCATTTAATAAATAATTACTAATTGCTGTTTTGGCTGCTAGCATGAGCTTTAAAAATTTGTATGTCTGAAAAATCACTTGAAATAGCTGAGTTGATGATGCTTCAAGAGAGGTTAGGATTGTCCTTTTAATAGGCATTTGTGTTGATGTTTACGCCTGTTTCAGCAGACCAGATTTACAGTCTTGTTTTATCTTTGATAAAACATAGCAAATAATAAATTTGTGTTAAAATGCAGACTAAAAGGCCTTTTTTCTTCTTGCAGCAAACTGAGAAGGAGAATTTGCTGAAGGAAAGAAACCACATTTTGTCAACTCTGGGTGAGACGAAGCAGAATCTGACTGGACTTTGCCAGCAGGTGTGCAAGGAGGCAGCCTTGAGTCACGAGCAAATACAAATACTTGCAAAATATTCTTCCTCTGATTGTCCACTTTCATTTTTATTCCCGGAGAAAGAACGAACAGCTTCATCTAACAGTGAGCCTACAATACCAGCTTGCATAGAATTAGCAGATGGTCTTTCAGGTGTTACATCTACAAATGAGCAGAGTTCTCGTTATCCATCTGTGAAAACTGTGTGTGATGCAACATACAGTCAAGTACAAGAACTACATCCTGTTTCCCTAAGAACATTAGAGAAAACTTCACTTGTGGAACATTCTGGACAGAGTGGTGGTATCACAGACTTCTGTCAGCAAATGACTGACAAATGCACTACGGATGAGTGAATCTATTCTCTTCCCATTGCCAGCCTCTCAACATTGCAACTAGAAGGGAGATTGAGCATTATTGTAAAATAACTAAGTGAAAGTAAAGATGAAACTTTCTCTTTTGAAACTACATTGATAATTACATGGTCATCATATTACTTGGCAAGCTTTGGTTTTGCTCTGTGTAGTTCTGGAGTAATTTGTATGTGTCAGCCTTGGAGCTTTTTCTGTGTGGCAATGCCAAGGAGAGTTCAGGAAAGTTGTTGGAAAGTATAAACTCTGTGCACAGATGTTCATTTGTGAGGAAGCTTTTGTTCAGGTATAGAGCAGCCTTCACTCTGTTTTATGCCACAGTACTGAATGCCATTCTGCATCTCAAGAAAAGCCTCCTAACAATTGTCGCTGTACGTAAGTACAATGACTTCGATGTCTTATCTTGTTAAGATTTCTTTTTTTTCCTGGTTGACAGACCTTGAAAAGCATGTATAGCTCTAAATGTTTATTTTGTAGATGGGTCAGGATAACATGACAGTATGAGGAGATTCTGGCAAGTGTGCTCTGGATCAGCTCATTGCTTCCTGCTCTTCCCATCCCCATACCACACCAGCTTTTATTGAATATATATATGCGCCTTTGTCTTAGCGCTCCAGTGTGTGGTTAAAACAACTGGAACAGGAGGTGCTGCAGCATGCTGCTCTCTTACTGAAATTTTGTAGGGGAAATAATATAATGGGAAAGGCAGAAGTTGGATGCAATTACTTTGATTAGTGTACATTGGATCCTCTGGCATCTGAATCCCATATGCTTGTTAAAATTCATTGCTGTATTGTGACTTACTTTCCTAGTAGCTTCGAGCTCGCTGCTGTTTGTGATAAATTGGAATCAAATTATTGTGGAAGTTTAAGGACAGATTTTTATTTTAAAGGTATTCAGGCATGAAATTCTTCTTCTACAGTGCCTATTTGCCTAAAGTAATCTACAAAATGTATTTGTCCTCTGATCACTGGGACCAGTAAAGTTCTATTCAGAATTTCAGTCTTCAGTGTACTTTTATGGCTAAACCTGCAGTACATTTTCAATGGCTTACGCTGTAAGTATAAATGCATAGAAAGTATAATAAGGAATGAGCTGGAGATAATTTTTTTATTTACTCTGGAGAAATTCACCCGCCAAAAATAATCCCCAGTTTTTAGAATTTTATGTAGCAGTAGATGCATATTGTATATCAACTATTCTTTGTTATTTAGATGTTATTCTCACACCAGAACTAAGTATTGAACCTCACCACAGAAACCGTTGGTTTTGCTGGTTTACAAAACATGAAGAATCTTGTACAAGCCAGTGGAGTTCTTCGTTTCCTACCTCAGAATGTATATTAGCCTTTTGCATCTTTTGTGTGCGTGTACAGTAGGCAGCAGCTGAGCAAAGGACTGTTGTAAATACAGCTTTGCAGTTTTATCTTGCAGTGAGACACAACTTGTTCTTGGCAAGGCTCTTTTTTTCCCTCCCCCTCTTACAAGTGATACAGCATTAATAAATATACTAAGACTATTAAGCCACTTATTTGAAACAAAAATTTAAAAATGACAGATTTCAACAGTACTTCTTATAACCAGCATGTAATACAAGTGACTACACTACCTCACCTATGGGATTGAAATTTTATTTAAATCTCTAGTGATATCCTTGGAGTTTCATCATATATAATTACTTTTCTAAGAGGAAAATTCATGTTAATGGAGCTTGTATCAGTGACAGTGTTTGCAGTAATTGAAATTCAGAAATAAATACCATATGATGGACATCATGAGAAGAGTTCTGCTTTGGACATAGTTTCAGATAATCAAATTTAAATTCTTTTAAATGTCTATCGTTTATATATGTTGATCATGTATAAGTATTACTCATGAAGCTCTCTGGATTTTTTTTTTTTTCAGTGTCTGTATATGCCTAGTTAACTTAATCCTGCCTCCCTCCCATGCTGCCACTTTTGGCAGTGTTTTGCTCCTAAGTCTCCATTTTATTTAAAAAACAAACCAACAAGAAACAAACAAATAAAAATAATAATAAAACAAATGCAGAAAGTCCCAAAGCTCTCTACTGTCCATACATAATTTCACTTTTAAAGCTGGTGATATTCTGAAATGACGTGGATAATGACAAGAAAGCATTGTCCTAATAGTGAACATACTCTGAAATGGAATTCCTTGGGATAAATGTTATGAAGAGGTGGAGCATATATGTAGAGAATGACTGCCTGGGAACTTAAATGTATCCAGTAGCCCAAACCACTGACACACTTGGCCTTCAACGTTGGAAAACAAGGTCAGTGATTATCAAATTCAGAGGCTGAAATATTCACCGAAAAGTTGTGCTCCACTGCTGCAGTCTGGTGATCAGCCAGGGTCTGAATTCCCGCAGCAAATGGTGCAGGGCTTCCAGTGAAGAAATCATAGCTGTCATTGACATATGTCAAAATTCATGTCATGTTTTTAAACCTATGATGAACTTGATGGAGTTTGAGGGTGGGTTTTTTGCATAACCAGATGCATCTAAGTAATTTTAAAAATATTTATTTAATACAGTAGATCTACAAGTTGCATGTTGACTTCTATAGTCTGTATCATCAACTTGGAAAATTTAAGAATGAATTTAAGAATTTTATGATACAGAATTCTCAGGTAAATGTTTTGGAGTTTGTGTTTGTTTTTTTCAGTATAGAAATACTCAATTTTGAAATTGTAAAATACTTTGTTAAAGCATGTTTTAAAATACTTTGGACAGACTATCATAAAGCCATAAGAGTATGATGGCACACAGATTGTAAAATAAATAAGTACAGCAGTTGATTTTGTATCTTTCATAATTCAGTATTTTCAAAGACTACAATAAAAACCACTATCCTTTCTACAAAGGCTTTTCTTTTTTGTACAAATCTTTTGCAGTGAAAGTCTCTTCTGGTGTACTTTTAGTTTCCGTAGTAGTACTAAATCATTTCTGAACACAATACTAAAATAGTCTATGTTGTTTATAAGTTCCTGAATAATACAGTAGCACATACTACTCTGCTGGAATAAATTCCCTGTAAGTTTATTTGGCTTTTTTGTGTCCTATTCCATTTGAGTGGGTTTTGTTTTCTGGGGAACTTGGATATTTATTGATGAATTAAAAAAAAATTAAGGGGAAGATGAGGTAAAAGGCTGATTAATGGGATATTGCAAGTTTTTTGGGTCTAGAAAAAACTTGGGAGTTTTTATTAGAAGTTTTCCTCCATTTAAAGTTCGTGTAACCTGTGCATTTGATGCTTTCATGCCTGAAATTACTTGATCCTAGCAGCAGACCCTTCATTAAAAGTTAAAACAGTCTTTCTGGGGGGAGATGCTGGAAAGCAAGTTGATTGATTATAAGGTTCAACTGCTACTTATAATTGATAAGGCAGTAAAAGCTGTCTTTTTTTCTAGGAGAGTTTAATCCTTTAAGTTTGTAGTCACTAGGATTCAGTTAGTGTGTTGTGCATTTGTGACTTTTAAGAACCAAGATGTTAACTTGCACAAAAATGTTAATGTGGCTCTTTGAGGATACTTAAAATATTGTTCAAGGAGTCTGTGATATGTTTATAACTCCTATTAATCTTCAGCAAGAAACAATGACAGGGAAAGCTGAAAGCTACATACGCCAGTGATCAGTACTGTGCAATTAGCTCTGCCTCTTGGTCTTTTTTAGGAAGTAAGGAATGAGGAACTGCTGATAATAGGCACCCTTTATGTGAGCTCTGGCATTTTATCTGGAGATAGGTGATATTTGTTTAAAGTGAAGTATCAAGATTTCTCCAAAAACTGAAAAGATAAAAGCACCTACTTTAACTGAAGCCATTTTTGAACAAATTTCTTCAATACTACTCTGAGAAAGGTTTGAGTGTAAACAAAGTTGATCTGTACAGAGTGAAGTGAATGTTGTTCCTTTTTGGCACTGAAACAGAAGCTGGACAGGCTGGATCCTCATGCCTGACTGATATTCTGTTGTTTGCATATTGATTTCTTCTTTGTTTTGGTTTTGGTCTTCAAAAGAATGAGCCTCAGAAGCACACAGCTGCAATTCAGTAGCATGTATAAAAGAGAATTTTAATATTGGTACATTAAGATTTACTACTGGTCAATTTTTTGTGGATGGAACTAAAGAGAAAAAAGGGAAAATGAGCTGGATTAGAAGTTTTAATGAGTGACTTAATGAATATGCATGTTGTAAAAGCCTAATTAAGCATGTGTTATGCTTTCCAGGCTTCTTAAATATGTATACACTACTTAAGCTTTTTTAATTGTAATTTTTGATCTTTCTGAATTGGAAATATTTATCTGACAGATTGTGGACACAGCAATCATTTTTTTTCCCAATTTTAGATAACAGATGGAGTAGGGAAAGCAGTGTTCACCTCAGAGATTGAAGCTTTTGAAATGAACAGGATGTTTAAAAAAATGTCTGAGAACAACATGATGTTTGAAGGTACAGGTAATGGCATTTGTTCCTGGGAAATATTTTGTCATGCTGTAGGTTTAAAAATAATGAAAAGTGCTTATTGTTGATCCAGGAAAGATTCAGGGTAGAACTTGTCAGGAGCACCTGACAAGTAGAACCTTTTTTTTTTTTTTCTAGTACAGAAAGGTGGGGTTTTTTTACTTTTCTATCCTTTCTCCACTGTTCTGAAGAAAAGTGGGAGATTTATCTGTAACTTTCAGATATGCTAGGTGTTGTAGGCCCACATACAAACAGTCCCTACTCTAAAGAGATTTTGATGAAGGGATGCGAGATACCCAAATAACGGCATTTGCCAAGTATGAGATAAACTGTAAATCTCAAGTTTTAGGACAGTATTTTGACTTGCTGCCTACAAAACACTTCATTAGATTGGCATTCTGGCCTGTGGGGAGGGATAGCATGACTGCAGGAGGGTAAAAACAGGGTCAGGCTACAACTGAACATAAATCTATTTAGTGGTGGATTATATTGTCTAAATATTAGGTTTACTTATTCTATAATATGTTGCCAATGTTGCCTCACGCTTAGGGTTATTACCAGCTAGTGTACTGAGCGCTCTGTGTGTGTGTGTGTATATATATATAAAGAAAAATAATAGTTTCCCTGAACCTCATTAGAAATGCTAGTATGTGCTAGGCAGCTGGATTCACACACATCAGGGAGTACCTGGAGTGTTCTTTAAACCATGCAATCCAGATGAGAGTTAACACGTGTTAACTGTTTTCCTCACTGCCCTTGGATCTGTTTTTGAAAGGAAGCAGAGGAGCACATCAGGTGATGTAGTATTTCATGCTGGCAATGTCAAGCAGAGGAAGCCACATTGTATGCACAGTATTCACTAGGGAATCTTGAGGTTATGTTTATAAAGTTCACTAGAAGCCAAATATTTGCTTGTAGATAGTCTTGAACTGTGGTTATCAGATGACAGTATTGTGTGTATGTGGTGGTTTCTTCTCTGTCAGCTGATAAGCTTTTTCAGAGTGCTACAGCCAGTAGAGCTTCCAGTTTTCTATCTATAGATCTATAAACAAGTGAGAATGCAGATGAAAACTATCAAAAAGCTTTTATAGATTCTGGCACGAATTTAAGGTTTCTTGTAATTTGCACATTTTTTGCTAATGAAAAACTGACTTAGTTATTTTTTGATGCTCAAAAATTAGGTCAAGATTAATTTATTTGTAATGCCTATAAAATACATCAGAAGTGTCACCTGCTTTGGGGATTTCAGTTGAAACAAAATTAAACAATTAACTTCTCTTAGTTTTTTAATGAGGGAAAAAAAAACAAAACAAAACAAAACCCAAACCAACATCAAAGGAAATAATCAGATTCTGGAAGACAGAAATAGTTTCTTTGCAGACTTTCCACATAAAAAAAAAAAAAGACTTTTCCATTACTTTCTTAACAGGAAAACATGTTTCTAGGCTTGTTTTCATGGAAATGTATCACAGTTTTCACTCTTAAAACTCAGATTTCTGAAAAAGTAAATACTTTTTTGAAGAGCCCCTTTGAGAACATAATTTTGATGCCTGAATAATTAGGAATATGAAGATTATTTTCCTACAACTTTTTTTTTCTTCCTTATAAGATGCTAATACTTCTTGAAATTAAGGGCCAGTGAGGGGTTTCTGTGTATAATAGAGATTCCCAAATCTCTACTTCATACAGTTAAATAAGAACTTTATTTTCAAGATTCATAATGTACAGTTGCTTTTTTTTGTTTGTTTTGCTTTTATTTGTGCCCATGATGTGAACAGATATATCTTTTCTGATGAAAAACTACTGACTTGGGCAGTTGGTAGGTGATGGGGCAGCTAACTAGGATTTGTTCCAGCCTAGGGCTCCTTAAGGAGGTCTTGATGATGTTTTAAATAAGGCCCTGAGTCTTCCTCACTGAGTGGCAATACTACCATATGAATGACACATACCTATCTCTCAACCACCGTCTTTCAGGTCATTTTCTTGCTACCTAGCTACCTTTACAGTTGCTTTTGTTATTTGAACTGTGCAGTCTATTTTCTTTAAACTATAGATGGCAGCATGATACTGCGTACTGACTACAGTACTACTCCTGTTCAGAGTGAGAACAGCTAAACTGACATTTGTTGGTTTGAAAAAAAAAAAATAAAAATGGAGAAGTGAATTTTTTTAATTTAGATAAATTTCAATACCTAGCTTTTCAATCTGCAAATTGCTTAGAACTCACCTTTAACAGATGAGTGATGCAAATGCAGCATAGTGATCAGTGACATAGTTATATTGAATTCAGGTCTGAATTCCAAAAGCATACATTCTGACTACCTTTTAATCCTGTGTGTATTATCTTATGTACCTGAATTCAAGATGGAAATAAGAACAACAGTGGAAATAATTAACAAAATCTTTCCTGAGGCTTTCAGCGTTGTGAATATACCTAAGTTGGAGGGAACAGTGAAGCTTGCCTTTAGGCCTGGCCTAGCATCATTTTAACACCTTTTTAATATTAAATGTGTTCAAGGAGCTTACATTACCTCTTTTCTAAAAAAAAAATTAAATTCTGTGCCAGGCTTCTGTCTTCTAAATATAAATAGGGACAGAAAGAGATTATGGCTTAAAAATCAAGCTACTATTTTCTAAACCGTATAGCTTTGCTCTGAGACCAGATCTAAAAGCATCCCTAGTTTTAGGTCAAGAAATTATCATCTTATTTGTGCATATTGCACAGCAAAGTATTTGGAGGTAATTTCCACAAACCAAGCAGAGGACAATTCTTCTCTTTCGCACTTCTTGGTAGCCTCTCTTCTTCCTGGGTGCTGCTCTGAAGACGAAAAATGCTGTTTTCAAATAAGCCCAATGGTACCAGGTGATAGAAACAGACACACACTTGGTATAAACAAACAGAACAAACCAAAGGTTGATAGAAAAGATTTACACAGTATCAGCTGCAGCATGCCATCTAATGCTACCCACAAAGAAAGGGGGAGGAGGAAGTTGAGTTAAAATACATGTCTATGGTTAATTTTTTTGCTGAGAAACTGTGATAGTATCATTCACACTGCTGTTAATATGCTAGATTAAGCCCAAAAGGGTGTTAAAGAAGAATGAAGAAGTTACAAACTAGTATTTCAGATTAAGATTTGTGTAGCTCTTAGTTGCTTATGTAGATAAAAAAACCTTGAAAACTCCTTAACACAGAGACACTAACAGTAACTTCTTCCATATCCCTTTTTTCCCTTCAACAGCTTGAAAAAACAAACAAATTTATTAGTTCATGTGTATATGGGAACATTTGCTGCCATGATAGGAAAAAGGTCTTTGTTTTACTCTATTAAAATGTTAAAAGCAAGAATATACGGATGTAATAAATAGAAAATCCTTATTTCAAAGCTGATCTATTCCCCTATTACTTTACAGTTATGAGGAATTTCCAAGTATTTCAAATGTTTTTTCTTAGTAATGGAAAATGACCTGTGTATAATTCCTATCTCAAAAATAGCTTAAAATGCTTTATTTGAGCTGTCACAAATTATTTCTGCCCCATCTTAAAATCAAGCGGTTATGCTTCAGCCCACAGAATATATTTAACACTGGACTATAAAACTCTGAAAATACGGCCTGAAACATTGATGAAACCACACAATAAAATAAGACAGCGCATTAATCCTTCTTTACTCTTTTCCTATTACGTTGATCTGAAGATCTGCTATCTGATCCCAGAAATATACTTTGTTGACTGGATTACCCTGTGAAGCTCCTAATGGGGGGAAAAAAATAAATGAGGGGGAGGAAAGCTCAATGCTGCAACCGAGGCACTTGCCATGCAGTCATTGTGATAGTTTCAAGATGCTCTCATGGCTGAGATTTTTCTGTAGGCTCACAAATTTGAGAAATGTATCAATCAAAAAAAATACGTTATGCCGAGAACCCAGCTGCTTGTGCATTGTTAGGAGTTGGGGTTTGTTTCCCAAAGGAGCTGCGATCTGAGGCTGAGGCTTAGAGATCTAACAGCTGCTGTTTGGGGTTGGCATTTTAGTGTTCCAATTTTTTGATGTGCAAATTCTTCCAGGGAAAATATTTCACGGAGAAACATGATCTCTCATACCCTTGCAGGAGGCATCACATTGCTGAAATTTTGTTCATAGCCATCTTCTACAGGTGGCCTGTCGCTTGAAAATAGTCATTAGCACTGAACACATTGTAGCTATCTATGCTAAGTTCATGTCTGAGAAAACAATTGTTAGATGTTGTTCTCCTATTAGAAAACAGGTTGCAGCAGCTGGAGGCACAGTCACTGCAGCTGATGTATTTATGAATGCTTGCAAAAATACTTTAAAAGCCAAATTATTCATAAGAAATGGTGGTTTTAATTTTCCCTTAAAATCTCAATTCAGACTAAGCAATGCTGATGAATAGGTTTGATGTCTACCAATATTGCAGCATGCTTTGTGTTCAGAATCACTGATGGGATGTTCACAAAAGCCAGCTAAGTCTCAGGCCTTGTTTTAATGTTCTTAGCTAGCTAATGAAGAAACAAAAAGCCCCTTTGTACAAGTTTCCTTTCTTTTCCTCCTAATTTATATCTAGCTATATAAGAGAGGAATCCTAACCCAAGGTGTGCTGCAGTACTAGCATCCTGCGGAATCATTAGTCAAGCCTATCAGTTAGTAGGATCCAGGACTCCACTCCACTCCCTCACTAGAATACGATTTTTTTTTTTAATAAATCAGAAAAGTATTGTGCAAGACTTAAGAGAACTCTTGTGCTTTTGCTGATTTTCTTCTGCTATTTTTATCACCTTTAAAACATATTTTCTGCTACTTAGGAAGTAAAACATATGAAAAAGTGATGTAATGTTAGTCATGATGACTCCCACACAGTCCTTAAATGATGGTTTAATCATGTTAAGCTTTTATAACTGTAACCCTAAACTGTAACTTACACAAGGTATGATACATCCTTAGTTTTTAACAAATGGTGGTCACCAGAATAGGTGCTTTTCGTTATGTTCCATTATTCCCACTGTCTTCAACATTAGCACTGAGAAGTCAGAGGTCTACATGAATAAACTACTGTGGCAGGGCAAATTGCATGTGTAGCTCAAGAGCAGCTTCAACATCCCCATTCCATCTCCTTCACAGACAATCCGAAGCAGGGAAGCAAAGAGGACACTGTTGCTGAAATTCATAGGCTCTTTTGGAATCCCTCTGCTTGTCCACGGCAGATCTGCTTGGAGCAGAGCAACATGAAGCTGTTGTCACCTCTTTTCTGGTCCCCTGGTGCATGTGTTGCGTGGGTTTTAGCTCTCTTGTGTAGAAGGATGCTAGCATAGAAATCATGAAGTCAGTTTCTTCAGCTCTGCTTAGAGGCTTAAACTGCCTCATGGTTAAGTAGTGTAACAACATGGCTGCAATGTTAGTGGATCTGGCAGGAGGGCACAAAAATGTAGTTAACACTGCTTTGTAACAGAATTACAAAATAACTGTTAAGACAAAGTGAAGCATCTGGCTAATTGGCAAGGATGGATTCCTGTTGTTGAGATTCATCGAATGAACTAAAGCTGGTTTGAAAAGCTTAGTGGATATGCTTTTAAATTCTGTTTTCTTCCAGGAGTGAAGAAACTCATAGGAATGTGTCTCACTGTGGCAACAGTAATTGCAGTAAGTAGTTTGATTGCTACATAGAAATATCCCTGTGTGACTAGATGCCTAATGAACTCCAAGGTAAAGTACCTGTGATTAATTTTGCTACTGCTACCTGTGATGCTGTCAGGGGCATTAGGTTGCCTAAAGATAGATGTTCAGTACTATTTCAGCTATGTGGATGTCTCATATGTTGTGCCTGTTAGACTCATGTAATGTCTTATACCTGATGGCACTTACTATCATACTTGAAGTGGAGGCAGGATTAAAAGGAGGGGTTATAGCACTGGACATCAAAGCACCCTTTAGACATTGCAATGGAAAGCCTCTAGTCAACTTAGCATAATTGGGAAAGAGAACTTCAAATGATGGTACCGAAAGCTTTGACATTTCTCCAGAATCACTTGGGGAAGATTGGAAGTGGATGTAGGCAGTGTAGTTTAAGTTAGGCTTGGTGGTGGATTTTCTCAGAATTCTTGTTCCAGGAATCACATTAACTTGAGCAATGGGAACTTCAGATTAAAAGAGGACATCTTAAAGCACTGGATAAAACTCATGTATTAAGAGAGAAAATACCTAATTAAGCAAAATTGGGAATTATCATACTGGTGAAACAAATAGGCGGAAAACATATTCTAGACAGTAAATAGATAAGAAGAAACAAAACAACTCTGTGAGGGGAAACAAGAATTCTCAATTCAGGAAAAATTAATAAGGAAAAAATGTTGAAATTAAAGGAACTTTTAAAATGCTAAAAGGAAATAGTTCTTGTGTTTTATAATTTGATATGGATGATTTTAGTGTTGCTTTTTAAAGGCTATTGCTTTGAAACCAGACTTCTTGCCTATCCAGACAAGGAGCCTGGAAGCAAGCTCTCATTAGCTACTGGATGGTGCCTTCTGCAGTGCTTTCATTCAAGTGTATATCCACCATTCTGACAAGTTAGTACACCTGTAGTTTAGCATCAG
Source organism: Chloroceryle amazona (assembly GCA_027560015.1). Lineage (NCBI taxonomy): Eukaryota > Metazoa > Chordata > Aves > Coraciiformes > Cerylidae > Chloroceryle > Chloroceryle amazona. Next base: position 133,441 of record JANHFX010029568.1, on the reverse strand, counting down.
GCCAAGTGGAATTGGTGAACACATCCAGACAGCCCCTAGACATCTGTATTAGTTGGATGACGTAAGTGGATCAGAAGTCTGCTGAGCTTCTAGTCACCCTGCAGCTGTCACCAAGAGCTTTCTTGGCATAGATAGAAACACCAAAAGAAATATCCAAAATATCCTAGTGAGATATTTTGCTCAGTTAAAGCTTTATTCATTGTAGTAGCTGTGGGCATCAAATACTTTGAGGGTGTTAGACAACAAGATAAAACCTAATGTGAAGAGCAGATTGTCTCTTTGTTTTATATTTTTCAGATACTCTTCAAATAAATCTGCACTGAATTGAATGCTTAAAAAGTAGTCTTGTTCCAGTTGAGGATATTGGATAGCAGGTTAATGTTGCTATATGTATGTGTTTCAAATATTAGCAAATGGATTTTAACAACAATGTTCATAACCAACAAGTATTAGCCTCACTGTCTGTATTAGTTTACTAAGACTATAAACAGGCTGATTCAGTACTTGAGGCTGCCCTAGTGTCCAGATAGTGCCCATATATCTACTATACCTTAAGGATCGTCAGCTGGGCCTAGAAGCTGTGCTCAAGTTCTAAGTTTGATGCTCACCATCCCTATCTACAAGGACTGAACCTCAACCTGAATGTAGCAAGACTGGGGGGAGCAATCCCATAGTTCAGTTCTTGACTTCCTCTTTCTACTCTCTGCTGACTGTGTGCAACATCATGTCTAGGGGAAGAAACAAAAATAGAAAAAAAAAATCAACCAAACAAAACCCAAAACAAATAAAAACAAACCAAAAATAATTATTACTTCATCTATTTTAATGTGGATTTTCAGATAAACAGGATGAGGTCAGTTTCATGCAGTCATTTGAAATGGGTGAGTTCAATCCTTTAACTATAAGTATCACTGCAATCCTAATTCAAACAGTTATTTTGTTTGAAGTTAAAGGGGAATGGAAGGAAAGATATGTTTTCTCACTCTTTTCTCCCTCCTTTTTGCAAAGAAACCTACTCTGTCTGGGGAATCTTATTTTACTGAGTGCCAGTGTTAACATGGAAGCGTAGATGATAGCCACAGCCAGGAAGAATCACCAAGTACTGAATACATTTGTAACAGTAGAACCTGAATTCAAGAAAATGTCTTGTTTCAGAAGTTGAAGGTGAAAGACCCCTGCCAGTTCTAACTGAGCAGAGTGGAAGAGGGGTGAGTTGTGTTAGGCTGCTTCCTTGCTGGATTGTCCCCTTCTCTTCTTTATCCATCAAACTACTGATGACTGGTCTGTTTTGCTCAAACACACTGCAGAAATTGCATGTGTTTTACATTGATTTGTGTATGAACGGCCACTGAATATATCCTTAAATTGTATTTTGTGTGAGGATAATCATGTTGAGAAAAGTTACTAAAAATTTGGCATGACAAGCTCTACTTTTTTTCTGAATTAAGAGAAGAAGCAGTAAAAAAAAAAGTGTCTAAACAGCTAATAAATAAATTAAAACAATTCATAACAGCTGTTGTTTGGTCCTATTTGGGGCCACCTGATCACATGATGATTTACTGATTTCACTGATGGTGCTTCCAGAAATCATAAGAAGGATGTGGGAACACTTCTGAATATTTACAGAACACTTCAACTTCTTCATTTCTCACATGGTCAAACAGTAATTGTAATTTCCAAAAAACTGAACAACCAACTTCTGTTTTGCTGAATTCTTTTTCCATTCCAATACTAAACTTAGGAATTAAAGATTACCCTTGTTATTCACACTACTTTTTCCTGTTCCTTTCAAAGACCAAGAGTTGTGACAGGAGCCACTGCAAGAAAAAAAAATCTTACAATTTTGGTGACAGTAATAGACCTCTTGTTAAATATAAAGACTATTAATTGGAGCTATATACAAATTCATTAGGGAATATGGTGGAGAAAGATCTTACCTGTGTTGGTCAAGGTTGTTTCAAAAAAGTTTCTTAAACCTGAGCTATCTTCCTCAAGGGAGGAATGGAGATCTCATCTTAATCCTTGGATTATGTGAATAACATTTACATTTAAGAATGCACTGCATAAAATTCATAATGTCAGAAGCCATACTGGAAATGTTCTCTTTATTCACTAAAGAATTTTCTCCTGTGTTTATTTGCTGGTCTGTATCAAAGATGTCTTTTTCTTTTGACCTTTCCCCTCTACTCTAAATAAACCCCCAGATAATTGTTGGTACTCTATCCAGCTGTATGTGCTCTTTAAGGAAACAATCCAGATTAAGAAAAGTTTAATTCTAGTTCACTGGCATCAAACTAAGTTCAAAATGGTTCAAAACTCTTATTGAACTTCAGGAAATTACTTTTCCATAGAATTTGCCTCTATTTAAGTAATTTGAATAATTCAGGAACAGAGAAACCAGGATAACCTTCACTAACGATGTAAAATAAATTGGTTCCAGGACTATGATGAAAAGTGCAAGGAATTGAAAATTAATTTTGAAATCAAGATTATTCTTCTAATGCAGCTGATTACAAATTTCATGACATTAAATGACTTCACTCAGCCATGTGCAAGGCAAATCAACAACTGTTTTGTCAGGCAGCTCAGACACATGGAGATTTCTATACAAGAGAGGGACCTTGACATAAGGGGAATAAATGAAGTTCACAAATGAAGAGACATGACTTCCCCTTTTATCCCAGATCTCTCTTGCAATTAGCAATGCTTGGTATGTGCTTGCTTTTGGACTAATTAAATCACCCATACTATAATGATCTTCTCCTTATGCCAAGTCTGAGACAAAACCCTGGAGTGGAGCTGTCTTGCTGTGGCAAAGTGAGATTAATTACTAGATTGGTCACAGGGAAGAGCAGCCTAGTGGCCTGGGAAGCCTGTAGTTCAGTGACCCAAGGATCTGTGTCCAGGGTCTTTACTGTTCCTCTTCAAATGTTCTGAAACTTGAGGTTGCGTGGGTGGTCTGGATGACGAGAAACACTCAGGAAGAAATGTTACCACACCTTGTGATGCCTTGCATGGCTGCTAAAGTGCTAGTTCAAAGTCCTCTGTGAGCTCCTGTAAGTGCCCACCATGAGGTCCCTTCAGCTGAGATCATCTAAGATGCCTTGACTTAATGCCACCATAATCTCCTTCAAATACTAAATGGGTTTAAAGAGTCTTCTTGGTATATAAGAGCATCTAACTGTCTTCAAGGATTTACTGTATGCATTTGAAAAAACCTGTTCCTACTGCAGATTTCAAAATACAGCCAGATATGTTTGGTAGAAGTACCGTCACAGATTTATATTTTTGTCAGTAAAGACAATTCCTAGCTTTGTACAAAACCTTTTGTTGACTTGCCCCTGTCTTGTGCATTATTGAACCCGAGTAGGCAGTGAAGCCTGTAGCTGTCTCAGGTGTTCTGGGAGCAAAGGCAATCTGAATATAGCTCTCCCTCTTCAATGAGGAGTCTGGCCAAAACAGAATTATTTTCTTTTCACATTAGCCACATTTTCAAAGAAACACATGCAAAGGCTTTGATGGGTTTTAATTCTCCACAGAGGAAAGAAGGGTTGCAATTCTTCTTTGTTAGTGAATGTTTATGTACTTTCCTTTTTCTTCTACCCTTCCTAAAGGTTTAAAATCACTCTCACTTGCTATTACTGGGAGAAGAAGGAAAAGGGAAGCAAACAGCTGTCTACCAGAGGCAGGTCAGGGTCCTCTAATCTTCCATTTTATACATACAAGATTAAAGATCTGCTTTGAGTTTTGATTAAGAATGCAAAGTTAAAAGATTAAATACCAGCAAGCCAAATTAAAGAGGTTTAAGTCAATCTCAGAACTCATCAAAGTACCAAATTTTTAAGCTGTCATTACAACATAGGATTAGTACAAAGCTTCCCTGAACCCTGATTTGATGTCCTTCAGTCAACAATGCTATTCTCTCAGCAGTTTCGTGCTCTCAGCATAAAACCATCTATTGTCTTGTATTTAGAGCTTATGTCACCTAGATCCTTCTTTAGATTTTTTCTATTTTTCTTTTTTTTTTTTATATCAATGTCCCACTTAATCTAGGAACTTGAAATTTTTTTTGACCTGCAGTTTACACTCCCGTAGCAAGGTACTGGTCTGTATTATGCGCTGTCATGAAATTCATTCAATCTTTGTAAATGTGACTGTTTTAGTAAAAAGGCCTTAGTCATTCAGATAATTACAGACTATTCCTATGAGTCCAAGAAGTAAATATGTCCCACTGCTTTTGCATGTTTCAGCCGATTGAAGGAAAGATGGAAAATGTAATAAGTAACTAGAATGAAATGAGGCTAATATGGTTGTCACCACTGGGTATCTGCAAATGAGTTTTAAAAGTCCATAGCTGACATTCACATCTTTTGAGGGCCACAAATCATTTCAGGGGAAATTAGTGAAAACCTGGGGCAGGGAGAGAGGAAGTTTGGAGAGATTAGGTCCAGGAATCTGCTAATACAAATAATTTCTTTGGCAATAATTTTTACAAACTGTCATAGATATTACTTAAAGCTCATGCTGTAATGCATTGAAGTAAATGTTCCACTGGTTTTCAGTATAATAAATTGGGACCTTTCTATTTTTTATTTATAGGACTTGGGATGTCTCAGATACATTAAGATTATGCTTTCCAGGATTCTAACCACAAAAGATAACTTAATAATGTCACAACATGATGTACTAATTAAGCTTTAATTTGAAGTTATTCTGCCTTGTGAGATAGTGTGCTAAGTGATCTAATTCAAAATTTCTTTCTTAAGACTGACAAATCTTTCTAAGATTTAAGGACAATGCATCTTTTTTAACCCACATTTTAATTTTCCTACATACCTGTGCAGAATATCCTATCCAAACCATCAAGCTCATATACTAAATTACATCTTTTTCTTTTGAAAACACAAGTTAAAATTTGTCCCCTTTATTCAACTATATTATCTTCATTTCTGTGTTAATAAGGAATCATAGAATCATAGAATGTTAGGGGTTGGAAGGGACCTCTAGAGATCATCAAGTCCAATCCCACTGCCAATATGAGAACCCCTAGGGCAGGCCACACAGGAACAGATCCACGTGGGTCTTGAAAGTCTCCAGAGAAGGAGACTCCACAGCATCTCTGGGCAGCCTGTTCCAGTGCTTTGTCACTCTCACAGTAAAGAAGTTTTTTTTCCTCATGTTGAGCTGGAACTTCCTGTGTCTCACCTTGCTACCATTACCTCTCATCCTATCACAGGGCACCACTGAAAAGAGACTGGACCCTTCTACTCAACACCTACCATTCAGATATTTGTAATTGTTCATAAGATCCCCTCTCAATCTTCTTTCCAGGTTAAACAGTCCCAGGGTAAAAAGGCCTTGGTCATTCAGCCTCTCCTCATATGAGAGATATTCCAGTCCCTTAATCATCCTCGCAGCTCTCTGTTGGGCTCACTCCAGCATTTCCCTGTCCCTCTTGAACTGGGGAGACCAGAACTGAACACAATACTCCAAATGTGGTCTCACTAGTGCAGAGTAGAGGGGAAGGAGAGCCTCCCTCAACCTGCTGACCACACTCTTCTTTATGCACCCCAGGATATGATTAGCCTTCCTGGTCACAAGGGCACATTGCTGTGCCATGGATAACTTATTGTCCACCAGGATGACAAGGTCCCTCTCCATGGAGTCTATTCCTAACCTGTAATGGTACATGGTGTTGCTCCTCCCCAGGTGTAGGACTCTATACTTATCCTTGTTGAACTTCATTAAGTTTTCCTTTACCCAGCTCTTCAGTCTCTTCAGGACTCACTGAACTCATTTGCTGCTATCTCACTGGATAGCAGCACACCAGTGTATCAGCCACTCCTCCCAGTTAAGTATCATCAGCATACTTACTGAGGGTATACTCCATCCCTTCATCCAGATCTTTGAATCTTCCCTGCCTGCTCTGCGTTTTGTGATCATTTCTGGGGCTGTTGCCTTTATTAAGGGATATAGAAAAATACTGCTATACAAGTTATTTGGACATACTATGCTGTTGTCAGTAGCTAGTATCTTTCAGAAATATTCTTTAGGGTGGTGGAAGACAAGGGATAAATTCCTGAGCTTTGAAAAAGTTAAATTTTTTTCCTTGTAATTGTTTTCCAACGTCTTTTTGGAAATTGCCTATTGATCTTATTTGTTTTGGACATACAGAATACAATCCGGAAATGCTTTAATTCAGCAAATAAAGTCAAATTAGCTAGGTTTTATGAAAGAACTTAATATGTGCCTGTTGAGAAAAGATGGAATAAATCATGAAGGAGGAAAAACAGCTATTGCTTATGAATTTCTTGGCATTCTGCTCCTGGCAGGCACGCAGATATTTTATATCTGAATTTTCCTTGTTCATAGTTTCACTTACTGGTATTCAAACTGCATGGAGCTTGGAAATAGGAGAATGTGATTTCCAACCCATGACAGTCATGGCAAGTAAGGCATTAACAACAAACTCTATCTCCTGAAAATGGTACTGGCAAATTCATCTCCAGGGTAAGCAGATAAAGATTGGGCAGAGTTTGAGTAAATTTATTCACATACAGGTAAAGCTGGGATGAAGCTGACTCGTACCATTTTGTGCAAATCATAGAATCATAGAATAGATTGGGTTGGAAAAGACCTCCAAGATCATCGAGCCCAACCCCTGATCCAACTCCAATTACTATATCATGGCACTAAGGGCCATGTCCAGTCTCTTTTTAAAAACCTCCAGG
>JANHFX010029568.1:110481-126610 GCA_027560015.1 Chloroceryle amazona | reverse complement strand
ACAACCCCAGCTCCCTCAGCCTCTCCTCATAGGACTTGTGTTCAAGTCCCTTCACCAGCCTGGTTGCTCTTCTCTGGGCCCGCTCCAGTACCTCAATATCCTTCCTGAACTGAGGGGCCCAGAATTTGTTCCTGCCACGTGATGGACTTTTTGTTATTCCAAAGTATCAGTGATACTGACAGCACATGGGCCCATCTGGCTGTGTGTGCACATTCTGACAGTGGCTAAATCACTTTTGACAAATATCATGTTATCCTTTCCCTGTTATATCCACCCCGTGCTCTGCAGGCTGTGGGCTTCCTGAGCCTAAGATTGCATTTAAATTTTTCTCTTTAAGGGTTTTTGTTCCTTTTGGTTTTTAGACAAAGACTACACTTGACATGCTAGTGAGTGTCATTGTTTAAGTATCCCCTCAAAATAATAATTCCTCTTATTTTGCTTTTTCATCTTTTCCCAGACCAATTCTTCTGATACCCTGTTCTGGTTTGAGTGATAACAGAACTAATTTTGTTCAGTGATTTTGTTTTTCAGCTCAGTTCTTCTAACTAATTGCACTGTCTGAAGTTAGCAGCTTGTTTTCACAGGCAGTGTCTACTTCTTCCAGTGATATCGCCTTGTGTTTAGAGTTACTACCAAGGAGTGGCGCACAGACCAGGGCCACTGCTGGATCTTGTGAACCACATTGGGGGGTACAGGAAAGTGAAAGGTGGCACCTGCAGGGAGGAGTGGACAAGGCAGGTGACCCCAAACTGACAACAAGGTATTCCATCCCCTATATGCCATATTTGGCATAAAGCTGAGGGATCTGGAGGGTCCAGCTCTTTGTAGGGGCTCTCAGGCTTTTCTTCCCTCTTGGACAGCTTTGCCAGATTTGCTTGGCTTGGCTCAGGTCCGGTTTCAGTTCCTTCCTTGGAGCATCCAAGGAAGACTCTGTCCATTCTGCCTTCGATCCCAATTGGCGTGTTCCTGAATCTGGTACCAGAATCCAGCTCCTGAACAGAGCTCCCATCTGCTGCAGGGCCCAGTCTCGTGCCTGCTCCACAGCATTAGTGGTGACAGTGATGTAAATACCATTGGGAGGGGGGTGGGTTTGATACTGGTTCTGTGTATATTTGTATATATTCCATTTTTATTGTTATTATTTTTATTAAAGCTGTTCTAATTTCCTTTTCTAATCGCTAAGTCTCTTTCCCTTATTCCCTTTCTCTTCCCCCTTGGGGAGGGGCGGCAGTTAACGTAGAGCATCTGTTACAGGTCTAAAGGGCTGTCCTGACCCTAAACTGTGACATAACCTTAAGTCTTCATATTAAGAAAAAGGAAGAATAACAGGTATCTTATTCACATTTTCTCTTTTATTCACATTTTATTCACATTCTCTTTTATTCACATTTTCTCTTCACTCTACCTCTTAAGTTCTACTGTATATCCATTTTCAGATATGGTGATCAGAACTGAATGCCTTATTTAAGATGTGTATTTATATAGTGGTAAAGAATGCTTTTTGGTTTATTCTCTATTCCTAATCTTTTCTAATCTTCTGTTCACTGTTTTGACCACCATAGATCACAGAGCTGTTTACCAAAACCTATTCACTATGGGTCTGGAATTTTTTCTTTCATGGTACACAGCCAGTTTAGAACTCATTGGTGTGTATGGTTAATTAAAGTTGGTTTTCCCTATTATACATCAGTGTGCTTTAACAACACTGAATTTTACCATCCAGCTGCTCAGACTCCTTCTGTAACTCTTCATAGTCTATTTTATCTTTTTACTGTGTTGAATTACTATCATCAGCAATCTTTATCATATAGTTCATTTTCTTTTCCAGATAACTCACAAGCATGTTGAATACAGAGGTGGCTCCTCTCTCACCTCTAAGGGGCCCATGTGGCAACTTCCATTATGGTGAAGGCTAGTAATTTATTCCTGCCTTTTATTTTTCATCTCTTAATCTGATATTTACCTGTAAGGGGACCTTTTCTTACAAAAAGCTTTGTTTAGGTAGTATAACACTCACCCATTTTGGAAACCCAAATATCATTCACTCACAGCCACATGCTTGACAACACTTTTTTTGAACTCATCAGGTTTATAACTTCCCTCCTCCAGTCATACTACCCCTTCTCAATCTTTTAATTCTTGCCCTGTTATGATCTCAACCAATCTGGTTTCTACAGGCAGCAGAATTACTAAGAAAAAAATAAATAAATCTGTAGTGTTTTTCTTATTTTGGCTTTTTATTTAATTAGCTAAAGTTAATGTTCCTCTCTTTTTTTTTTCCTTGCTTGGACATGGCTTCCACTTCTGGAAGAATGCCTTTCTACCGTTAGTAGCTTTCTTTGCTGCTTGACCACACCAGCATTTTCAGCACTCATTTCAGAATAATTTTTGATACATGGTATGCTTGTGTTCAAAGCCTCTGAGGTACAGTCTTCATACATTCTCAAATCACCTGCAAGCATTTGGTCCCTTTAGGTGTTGCTTTTAGTTTTCTATGTCTGACATGTAATTTCAAACATATTCTTCTCCTTCTCAGGGCTGCGTGGTTGCAGCACAAACAGAATGAAATTTTACATAGTAATGGAAAGAAGCAGATGAGCAAATGCCAGAAAATCAGTCTGGGTGTGGTTGAACTCTGAACTTTTGGCAAGATCTGGATCATGCTGGTATTCAGATTAAGTCCTCCCTGTTACCTGTAGCACATGGCCAATACACTCTCATACAGCTGTCCTGGTGAGTGCTGAGGAAACACCTGTATGCCTCACTCACAGCAACAGCCAGACTCATGGCACACTGGTCTGCCGAAGGGGAAGCTGCCTTCTAAAAAGGGGCATTCACAGATTGGGGTTATGGTCTTTTGGAAAAGATAAAGAGAAAACTGGCAGGCTTCAATGCAGATGCAATTGGGGTGAAATCCTAGCTACAGTGAAAACAGCATTCCCACTGTCTTACTGCAGTCAGGCTGTAGTAATGTGAGAACTTGCTAAGGTTTCTAAAAAGGGTGCAGGATGCTGCCTGTTTCTTTGCACCTTTTCTTTTTTGTATGCATGGAAAATTCAGTGATTAGTAATGAAAATAGGAAGCTGAAAAATCCATGGGAAGTAATCTGATCATACCTTGCTATCCATTCATGCTCAGCTGAGGCATCACAATTCAGAACAAGTAAAACCTTTTGAGATGATCTCTGTATGTTTGATATAAAAATCTTAACTGTATCGATGGGTATAGACTGAGTAATCCTGCAGTTTTTTCAGGGAGCAGAGTCACTGGTGTCTGCTCAGCTGCATTGTTTGTCCTTGAACAGTCGATGTCACTGCTGTGGCTTGGTCTGCCTAGTTCCAGACGCACTTCAGCCACATCCCTAGGATTTTTTTGGCTCAGACCTAACCTTAATTCTAAACCTAACCATGTCTCTAACCCTAACTCTACTTTCTGGTTCAGGCTAGGACTAAGACTTCACCTTTAGCCCACACCACAAATGTGCTTTCAGCATCACTGTGACAAGGACATTCAATTTATCATCTGACATGAAGGTAAATCACTGAGAGGCAGCAGAGGAAATAAGCTCCTATTAAAAGCTAATTGAGAATAATAGCACAAATTGACCGGTTATTCCTGAATCTCACTTGTGAGGATCAAAAGTGAGAATGGCTCCTGAATGAGTAGTGGATGAGGAGACCTCATGATGATTTTACAGAGGTCCTACAGGATTGTGACTAGCATGGGGATCTCAGAGACTGTTCAACTTCTTTTCTATGAGGCCAAATGAAGCTAGCAGGGACCAAGTTCAAAACAAACAAGAAGTAGGTCTTCACTTAGTGGATGGCTTGATCTTGTTGTTCAAATGATTCGTGTAGGTGCTAAAATGTTACACACGATGACAGAGACCCTGGACAAGTGCTCTGTGAAGTAATTCGCTATGGAAGTCTACTGTACAACCACATCTAGATTAGGAAGTTTCCAAGATTCAAGTAACGGGAAGGAGTTTATTGAGAGAATATTAGAAGAAGCATCGAACTTAATGATTACATTAATTTCTCACAATTAACAATGCTGCTTTGTTTATTTCAGAAGAGAGATGTTGCTAAGCCATAACCATGAGTGGTGCCATAAGGCTGTGCCCATTGATGCTCAGCTGGAGGCTCAAGTTTCAGCCTGAGTATTCCTAATGCAGAAAAAGTGCAGTGTATGTATGTACTCCTATGTGTTTGAACTTAAGTATGAAGTAAATTAATTCATTTGAATTAAAACCAAAAACAAACAAAACAAGTAGGATCATAGTTATCATGTCTATTCAGAAGTTACTATAATTTATGTATCTCTCCATTCATACATATTGATGTTTCTGATAGTAACTGACATGTTGTTTTGAAATCTCTGTGTGTGAGCATTATGTGCTAGTGTTGTCACAAAGCTTCATCTACACTATAGGACTCTGAAGAGACAAAAATTACAGCTTACATTTCTTCAGAATAAACTTGGTTAGTGGTTGTCCAATATTCTCTGCCCAGGTTCTTTTAGATTCTCCCCATGAAGAAGGTTTTTTATCAAATGTACTTATTATCAAATTTTACTTTTTACCAGATTTTCTTAATGTAAAATTACTTAGTTTATTTGGTGTTCTATGGGATTATAGTTTAGCAGAATGATACAGCAATGTACTGAAATCACAGTAGAAGCAGAATATAGCAATTGCAGTATACATCTGAATCATAATACAAATGCAATTCCCATTACCAGACACTGTCTGGTCACTGTCACCACATTGGGTACCTCAGATACTGGGAAGGAGTACATATGTTGAAGCCAGATCAAATAATTATTCTTTTCAAAACTTGCTTTATTAGTTGTCTGATATTTATAGTTTATGTTGGACTGAGCTATGTATGCGCTCCCTGCCCAACACTGGACCGGCTGGCTGAGGATTTTATTGCTGTTAAGAAACAGTTCCCTGTGTCAGGGAACCTGATGGTTCACTGGTGCAGTTGTTTTAACTAAAACAGGTTGCTCTCTGGTATCCTTGATGTTAAGTTTAGCCTTCTTTATGATACATTATTCCCTGAACTCATTGTTGGGGTTAGTGTTTTTTGGTTTGTTGTTTTTGTGTTGTTTTTGTTTTGTTTTGTTTTTTTCCCGTCTACTCTGAGCTCTTCTCTACTGTGGGATTGATTGGTCACAGTGGATCAGGGGAGTGATGAAAGAAAAGGCATTAAGTTCCTTTCTGAAAAAAACAGTTTACAAGTGTAATTCTTATTGCTATATTTTTGTTAGAAAGACATATTAGAATTAAGCTTTTAGTTATACTGAATTATTTTAATAATTGCACAATATGTACAATTCAGCAGTTGCATTGTGCAAGTTGTTTCAAGTATGTTGGAGCCCTCCATCTTATTGGGCACTAGAGGTCTCTTATTTACTCTTTTTCAAAAGACTACCAGTTAATTTGTATTCTGAGTATGGCACCCACCATGTTGCACTTCTTTTTTATTATTAGAGGTACATCATGTACCATAGACCAAAAAATATTAGCACAAATTAAAAGTCTTAGTTCTTGAATATTGTTCTTTCCTGTACAAGTAGCACACTAGCAGGAATAAAGGAGGAAAATAGTTTATTTTTCTTAAGGAAAAAACAAACAAACAGGATAAAGGAGGTTTTTGTTATTCATTATGACTTTGGAAGAGTAATCAAAAGTTCTCTTTCTTAACTGGTAGCACAGTGTTGAGGATTTGAGTCTAAGTAGACTCTTTTAGGTAACTGAGTATGTAACTGTTCTTCCTGGTACACTGATAATGAAAGAATAATTGAAGAAGCTATACATAAAAGCGCATATTTCATCTTACAGAAATGTTCCATTTAATTTTTTTATGAAAGATCTACAGAGTTCAATACAAAGGAGAAATGCACACTTACAATAAAACCTCCAGCATTTTGAGGTATACATTTACTACGACTTTTATGATGCACTTGACATTTTCCATCTGCACAGCAACAGTTTGTTACAGCCTTTACCACAAGAAAGACTGTCAGTGGGAGGTTATCAGAAGCTGGAAGATGTCATTTGCAGATATTACTTACATTTTTTCCCTTTATATATATTTTTCTCCTCTGTTCACTGTGGGGGAAGATAGAAAATCCATTAAAATTGATTGAGCTAATGAGTTTTGGAAAAAGTGCTGAAATAGACATTTTCCATAAACCCACAAATGAAATGAGTGCTGGTTGTAGTCTGACAGAGGGACTCTGAAAACAGAAATGCTCAGATGTTAATTCTTCCTTGATTATCACAGATTTAAGTTCTTGCATCTGTGACACCTTCCATTAAGAAATCTAGTCACTTCTTATAAACATTAATTACTGGAGCAGCAAAGTTTAAATGGTCACTTCAGAGTGACTTTTCATCTTTTCTAGAGGGTGTATCTGATGCACCCAAAACCACTGCTCCCATGCAGGGGAGCTTTTGGCAATGTTTACAAATGTCTGAAGGGTGGGCGTCAAGTAGACGGGGCCAGTCTCTTTTCAGTGGTGTTCTGTGATAGGATGAGGGGCAATGATCCCAGACTGGAACACAGGAAGTTCCACTTCAATGTGAGGAGACACTTCTTCACTGTGAGTGTGTCAGAGCACTGGAACAGGCTGCCCAGGGAGGTTGTGGAGTCTCCTTCTCTGGAGACTTTCAAAGTCTGGATCTGCTCCTGTATGGCCTGATAGAGGTGTTTCTGTATTGGCAGTGAGTGGGGTTGGATTCAATAATCTCCAGAGGTCCCTTCCATCCCCTAACATTCTATGATTCTAAGGTTATAATTATGGCTCCTTGTCTACCAGAGCTATCATCCCCGATTCCCAGTTAACATTTTTCCCTTTTAAAACTTGGACTGGTTCACTGGGCATTTATTCTGAAAACCTCTTTAAGTCCAGTGCCCAGCAGTAGCCCAGGCTAATACAACAGGGCAGCCTTCATCCTTGTGGGGCTTGCAAGACCCAAGTGAACAAGGCCTGAGCAGCCTGGCCTCATCCCAGAGCTGGCCCTGCTTTAGATGGTAGTACCAGAGACCTCGCAGGTTTCCCTGCCACCTGAATTATCTATGATGCTCCAAGGGCTTTGCTGAGCTCCAGAGATGGCAATGGTGGCCACCCCTCTACCTACCAGGATGGGTGCAGAGCTGGCTGGGTGCCATGGGCACAAGGTGTCAGTCTCTGCCTTTCCATTTGCAGTGCTGCTCTTCTCTCTGTCTGCCTGATTTGCAATCAAGGTCAAAAAGAAAGAGATGCTAAGGCACCTTGTCTCGGGTACAGTTATCCTATGATGGATAGACATTGTCCAGGGCAGGGTAACCTGGGCTGGTTTTTCAGCACTGGACTATCTCTATTTACCCTCTGTCTCTGTTTAGTGGATTTTAAAAGTCTGATAATTATACTTGCTTACTTTAGGAATGAAGAGTTATTATTGAATTACTATATAATGTATTTTTACTGTGTTATTTAAAAAGAGGGGCAGACATGAGCTCAGAATAAATGCAGGGTGGGAGTGGTTTTTTTCCATCCCACAAATATTTGTGTATCTGGCTGCTTGTGCCCTTCTATATCAGAGCTTCCTGGAACTGAGAAAATGAGGGCTACCAGGCTCTGCATCCCCCAAGCCTGGGGCTTCCCATCTCTGGTACTGCCATCTCAAATCCTGCCAGCAAGAGGCCTCTGCAGGAAGTGCAATGCCAAAGGCACCTGACTGATTGCATGTGGACCATGGGTTTATGACACCAGTATACCCCACCAGCACAGGGGCTCCAGCTTGCAGCCCACCTATGGATGGGTGCTGAATCCCCACAGAAATGATACCTAGCTGACTGCATGGCAGGATGGCTAGAAGCTGAATGGGAGTCCCGGGCAACCGCCATCGCCCTACCAGTACCTGAGCATGAGTTCGAACGTGGACGCTGAGCACTCCCTTCGCAGGCTACCAGCGACTTTACAGTAGAGCTGCATCTCCCTCTTCAAGCAGAAATGGCATGATTGGTGAGGAAGCCCACCCATCAGCTTTTGGAAGAAAAATAAATGAGAAAGCATCAGTGAAAACTCCAATATGTATCAGATATATTAATTTCATCTTCACTTAAAATTAGAGAAGCTACAAATCTTTGTCTAGTACCACTAACAAAAGATGACTGATCAATCAGCTAAGACTGTGCCCTGGGGTGCTGACATTGTCTCCTATTCGTAGTATATAGAGCCCTAATTTCAGAGGCTTCTATTTTTGACTCATTGAATTTTTAGCTGCATTGCAAGTCTCTCCACGTTTTGCCAGTTAAACTGACTATTATTTCCTCCTCGTCTTCCCTCCCCCACCCAATTGTTGTTTAATTAACCATAATGTGCTGCTCTTCAGAGGGTGTTTGTTTATAGCTAAATAAATGTCAGTAATATGCTGTAGTGTAAAGCCCTTTAACGGGGAACAGGTTCTTTCAGCTACTACTACATTTGTAAACAAGAAAGGCAGCCTTAAAATCTATTTTTCTGATCACTATTTTTAATATTTTAGTTGTTATTTTAAAAGAAATGTGTGGTTCAAATGTGAAGTGACACAGTAATCCCAAACTGAAACCATATGAGACGGGAAAAGAAGATTATGTGGATTTCTTATAATATTTTATCAAGAGGTTTAGGACCCTAGAAATTCAGATCACATCTGCATTTCTCAGCTTTTTATTTTCTGTCTTTTCCTTCTTCTTAAGCCTCTGAGAAAATATAAGCAAAATAAGTTCATGACCAGCAGAATATAAGGAACACAGATGTAGAGTGATCACTTTGATTTCTGATGCCTGTGTTCAGTTCCTCCAAGGTATGTTTACTATATTGAATAACAAAGAATTTCTTTTGCAAAAAGTGCCATTAGAGTACGTTTAAAGTTGGTCCCTAAATGTTTTGTTATCATTTCTCGCAAATCAGTTTTAATATCATTTCATACAAGAAATACCTGATTTCACTTTGCATGTGTGGAATGAAGTGGATAGTTAATGGATGTTTGGGGTACAAGTTATCCTAATATCTGCCCTTTTTTGGTCAGGAGGAATACAATGGACTAGGTTTGCAGTCTCCTCCGCTCCCTAAATTGTACAGATCTGGAACATGAGTCCTGGGGGTCAAGCTCAATCCAGAACCTAGAATAAAGATATTCCTACTTAAAGGAAAGAAAAACAAACAAAATCAAAAGCAAAACACAAAGAAAAGGAAAAGAGAGAAAAAGAAAAACAGTGACAGACAGGGAGGTTGAAAAGCTCAGCAAAGACAGAATGGGATTATAATGGTCTAGGACACTGCACTACATTTTATCCTACAGTAAATCAATAGATTTTCTTTTTCAGGCTGCCCAAAGTGCTGCTGGTGGTCTTGTCTGAACGCACACCATGTCTGCCTCCTGTGGGCCCCAAAGACAGCTTATGGCCAGACTGAATGCCAGGCTGAAAGTACAGTCCTTGCCTGAAGAGCACCTCCAGACACAGCACACTTATCAGTGTAAACGTCAGTTTACATGTGATAAGGGCAGTGCAGTTCTGCCCCACTAGGCAGTTATGATCAACCCTGGATCAACCACTGGTGGAGGGGAGCTGGCTCCAATGGGGACATGGCCCTTCAGAGGCTCTGGGCTGGGAAATCTATTCCTGAGCCTGACAGCAGGGCTGGCGTTCATGCACCGAGAGCATGGCCAGGACAAGGCTGGAGCTGAAAACATCTCAGACCTGAGCTGTACTGGTGCAATTGGTAGCTATGACAAGTCATGGATGAATCATCTCCAAGTACAGAGCTGTGAAACCTTTTGTTAACTTTGCTACCTTTTGTTAATTTCTTAAAAAAAATTAACTTTCAAGAGTGGGTTTGTTCCTCTTTAGGAATGAAGGTAGTTGCTATATGTCTGCTTATAAGCTGGCAGTCTGTTTCACTGGTGTTTTGTTCTATTTGACTTGGCAGGAGTGAATTGCTGAGGAATATGGGCACCAAAATCAATTTGTCTGAACAAGACATCTCTAATTGTGCTGTAATACTCATCCAGACTCTTTCCCTGACAAGAAAATACACAGAGGGCATTTCTACATAGCAGAACAGCCACAGTGCAGAAACCTATAGCTGTCACAGAGCTGTATGGTGCTATGGGAACCTTCCTGTGCTGTACTGAATTATGGAGTTTAGAACAGCTTCTGTATTCCTAAAGGACTGCTATATTTTGTATTTTATTTAGACATGGCACTGTTATACTAGCCATAGACTAAATCTAGAAGATTAATTGCCTGTACTGTCTTACTTGGGACCCTATTTGTTATCTATGTCTTTTGATGGTAGAAGGCTGACAGTCCCCAGAAGCCACAGAAACTCTTAACAGGGGAGAAATTCTTCTTAGAAACATAAAATTTAAATGAGGGAAAGCACAGAGAGCACCAAAAAAAAATGTCATTACTTGCCCAGTGTCTCTCAGAAAACATGTGGTAGAGCTTGTTGTTGAACCAAACCTATCATGTGCTTTTCACAAGAACCTTTTTCTTTGCCTTTTTTTTTGTGTGTGTCTGGTTTGGTTTTGGTTTTGTTGTTGTTTACATGATTGCAATCTGCATGTTTTGAACTCAGAGAGGAAAAGTGTGTTTGTGATTTATCTTCTAACAGCATAGAGCCTATAAATACAAGATAGTACCTGTACACACATTTATTTTTATTGCTTGGGAAAAGTTTAGCATG
Organism: Chloroceryle amazona; assembly: GCA_027560015.1. Classification (NCBI taxonomy): domain Eukaryota; kingdom Metazoa; phylum Chordata; class Aves; order Coraciiformes; family Cerylidae; genus Chloroceryle; species Chloroceryle amazona. The sequence goes on along the minus strand of JANHFX010029568.1, from coordinate 115,888 downwards.
TCTCACGTTACAATGCATAGTAATTTCCCCAAGCAACATATATCGGTATGACATGTAATTTGGCAGCTCTGTATGTGACTTTCACAAGCTCTCCTACTGTCTTGTCTTCACTGCTGGTTTTGATGTATTTTTCTCCTCTAAGACACAGCTTCTTAATATTTGTAGTCAGATACCAAAACAGCCGGCATGTTAAAACTTATTTTTTTCCCTGGGATTTTAGAATGGATTCTCACAAGGCCAGATCCTCAGGTCCCTACCAATTTTGTTACTTTTAGCAAGATTTTTATTTTTCTAGCTACCAGCAGAGCAGGGGCTGATGAATCTTTCGACTGTGTCATATACCATATGGGCAATTTTCTCACAAAAAGTACTGTCCACATTTAATGAGATGAAATGCTACTCCTATCCACACTATTATTCACAATCATAAAGCCACAAGGAAGATGGGGAAGAGGAAGGATTCTGAAAACATGGAGACAGAACAGTTCAGGGAAACTAATCAACCTTCTGTGGTCCCAAGATCTCTGCAAAAATATCAAATCAAATGTTAAGACTGTCAACTGGGATTTTACTGGTTTTAAAAATATGATTGATTAGAGCTTGCCCAGACATGTGTCCTTAAAGTGTGAACCTGGGCTCTGTAACCCTCAGGGAGCAGTACAAAAGCACTGCTCTTTCCCTTCCTTATCTTTATCAAAGTTAGAGAAAAAATTAATTGAACCATAAGTGCCATTGTGATGATCAGGCTTCGCAGAGGAAAGGGGGAAGTGACCATTAAAGGGATTCAGATGGTAGGGTGAGAGGTGTCATATGAATAATGTTGACAGATTGGTTTTAAAGAGACACACTACCTTCTAATATTTGACACAGAGCTTCAGTCACTGAGTAACATGATCAAATCTGTCTCTTCACAGCTTCTTTGTACCTATAAACAGGAGACATCCCTCCAAATGGTGAAGTGTTCTCTCAATTGCTGATTGATTTTAAACTAGAGGGCACCCTGTTAATATTTGGGCATGGGGAGGAGGAGAGTTAATGCTGTTCTGGATATAAGGAGCTAAGAACATCGGCTGGGTTAGGCTTGGGAACATAGATAAAGTCTTTTATCAAACAAAGTGTTACAGCTGGGAAAAGTGAAAATGTTTTCTGAGACAGACATAGTGCTTTGCTGAAATGAAAACAGACAATTTCTAAGTGAAATACAGACTGGGAACAATCGCTCTGCATTTTACTGGACACGTTGATGGTTAGGCTGTCTGACAAAGAAGGTAAGACATAAGGAGTAAGGGAGGATTTTAGTACCAGGAAAGGCTGCAAAGGAAAAAGGAGGAGGAGGAGGAGGAAGGAGTTATCACTTGTAGAGCACAGAGGAGCTAAGGATTGGCTGTGCTGAGCTATGATATTCTCTGAAATCACAGGGGTTGAGTTGCCTCTAAAGGAACCAAATTCTTTCATCTTATAAGATACTACCATTTTCTTATGGTTATTTAGATTGGGTTTGGGTTTTGTGGTTGTTTGTTTGTTTTGGTTTGGTTTTGTTTTGTTTTAATTAAAAAAAAACAAACAACCAGGCTTGGATTTCTTTTTCTTCTATTTTCTGCCTTTCCTTGTCATTCTTTTCAGCTCTGTCATCTTTCAACTACAGTGAGATGAACAATGCCTACACATTCTCCTCAGTGTTCAGAGTTCTCTTCCTCTTCAACCTCTTTCCTACCTGCATCTCTTCAAAAATTCTTCATCCTCATAAAAGGTGGTGGCACAAGGGGGAAAGGAGGGAGGAGAAGGAAAGGAAAGGATTTTTAATTAAACATTAACAATTAGAGAGATGTTTAATCGACAAAGCTGATTTAAAGAGCTCATCTCATGTTGCTACAACAGTAGGATTAGGGGTGAAAGAGAAGTGCACGCATGTTTAGAGCCACATAATGACTGTGCATCTCACAGCTGACTCATTGCCATACTCCAGCATAGATCATGCACTTTTGGGGTAGTATCTTAACTCATATTTGTTCTGTGGGTGAAATAACAATTATATTATACAAAGCACGCATAAAACTGCTCCTTCAGACTAGCTAGTTTGTTTGAATGTCCATAGTCCCCCCTGCTGCAGAGCTGACTCCAGCAGGCAGGAGCCTCAGGGACCCCCTTTTGCAGAGCAAAGCCCAGTACTGGTGCAACTGCAGCACTGGTGTGTGGGGGACACCCCCCACACCTTCTCACACTGCGCACACACACATAGGCACACTCTGCCATTACGCATCTTCCTTCTTCTCAGGGGAAGTGGATTCATCACTCTGTGAGCATCCTCACCCTGGCTTTGTGTATGGTCTGTCTTGTTGAATGGGTACTTTATAATTTTAAGTAAGGTGGTCTTCTAACTGTTACGATGATCTTTAGGAGGGATTCATGTATTCCACCACTTTTGAAAAGGAGAGTACTCCTTAGTTTTGGTAAGAGTGACTTTAACATGTATCTATCATCTTTAGGCATGTTACTTATGCTTTTGTCATTATTTCAGGATTTTAAGGAGGAGAAGACAAATGAGTTCAGAAATTCCTATGAGACTCTGCTATTCTTAACTTCAGTTCTTGGCTCTGCCACAGATGTTTTACATGACCTTGATCAAATTGCTTAATACCTCTGAAATGGGTTACCCTGTGTAAATTGGTGGCAATAGATCTATCGCTGCTTTCACTTGCAGTTTCTATTTTAAGTAGATGGGAAGTATCATCTGATTACTTTGTTTCTATATTTTACTTATGAGCAATGCTTAGCATAATGTGACCTGACTTCAGCTGAAGCCTTTGGTAGTCTTACACTGATATTAAGACTGGGGACTGGACAGTTCAGTTTAAATAGTGTAGTAAATGATGAGTGCTTGAAAACATGATAAAAGTGACAACCACAATTTAATTCTCTTTGAGAAAGTGATTTTCTTTAATGTATACCTATTTTATAATAACTTGTAAATTCATGCTTCTGCCTAAGCTGGAGCAGTCTGCAGGTTCAAAGTGCCAAATTTCTAGGAGGCTGTTATCAATCACAGTCTTTCTGATCTAGCCAAAATAAGACAGAAAATCTCAAGAGGAATCTCTATTCCATAAAATTTGTAGACTGGTTTTTCAGCCTCTGAGAGTTTATGGGAAACCATATGCCTATCTATAACTATTACCTCTGAGACTTTTATGTAACTGTATAAACCTGCAGTGCCCCATTAGCTATTTTAGGGTCCTTCTTGGGTCATCTTTTGAGTTTCAAAATCAAATTTTGTCTCACCTGTTTATATTAGTGGAAAAAAGTTTTCTTCAAAAACTCCACTGTTGTTTCTGCAGAACAGCACTGCAGACTTGTTTGATTTCCCCAGCTGCTGTATAGTGAAAATCTCAAAGGTCAATTTGCTATATGGAGTTAGAGATGGGATGAGCAGAATTTGAGTAAAGTTGAAGAATTCTTGGTTTGTAACTGTTAAGAAACTGTCTGGCCTTGAAGCTGTGGTATGTTTTTCAATAAAAATGAAATTTGTGTTTATGGGTTTAGATTCTAGATTTCTAGATTTTATAAACTAAATGGGAAATTTATTCTATGGGTTTAGATTTCTGAGTCAAGCACTCTCTTTCTTCTCCTTCACCTGGTATTGATCTAATCAACAGCAACAAAAAAAGTCACAATTTCTTTCTTGTTTTTATATCCTAAGGAAAACTCTTAGGAAACCACTAACAGTCATACTTCTTCCCCAGAAAGGGGATCACCCTGAGACATTTAGGATTATCTTTGATTGTAAGAATTAAAGATCAGTATCTGTCAGGAATACATGGATATCTGCAGCTCTGCTTTGATACAGGGGAACTAAGTAACTTCGCAAGACTCCTTCCAGTTCAACTTTCTGGCCTCCCTATATAGTCTTGCAATATGTCTAGAAAGAGCAGAAAAGATACTGCTGAGATATATATTCCATTATTGTGCTTTTTTTCAATAACACTGGAAAGGTCAGATCTGAAGGGAAAATCCCTATGCAACCTTTAACTGCCATGTTGCTGTTGATACATCAATCTTCTATATATCTTTAAAGATCACAACAAAGCAAAAAGCAGCAGCAGAAAAGCAGGTGTACAGCACTTGCATGAGGAAACTTGGACAGATGTTTCACCAAGAGCAGAAATTTGAGCTCTTGTGCAGCAAAGAGAGAAACAGTCTTATTGTGCAGAAATACTTCATAGATAGGAAATGTTTATTTCTGCTTGAGATCACGTGGAAGTACATGGAACCACTGAAACAGAGATAACAGGCTTGGGTCAGTAAGCATAAAGCCAAACACGAAGAAGAACAAATGCATAGAGATGCATATAAAGCAAAATTTTCTCTCCTTTCCACCAGTGCTATATGTTTAAATATTTCTTCTTCATACGGTATAGCTGGGAGTCAGTCTGGCAGGTGCTTCAGAATAGATTGTCCCCATCTGCTTTTTCATCTCAGGGGCTACAGCTTACCTCAGAAACCCTCATGTCTCTTTTTCTAGCTTTATATGAAAAATAACATTTGACATTAACTATCATGTTAAGTTACTACCTACAGAGGCAATGCATTTCTCAAATTAATGCAGAAGTCCAGTCATTTGTTAAAAAAAACCCCAACAAATCACTCTCACTAAGTTGAATAAACATTTATCATCTATTAATATTAAGAATGACCCATCTTGCTGATGCTTTGGCTCTGGGTCAGCATCATTATTTATTAACAATTTGAAATAACACTGCAGAATGGATGATGCTTAAATCTGTACCTAAAAAATCCACCAAAAATCTTCCTGCAGTAAACTTCAGAGGTGAGAAAAGCAGAAACATAACTATCAGACAAGACTTATGAAGTAAGTTCAGCACCTCATTTTACCCACTTTATATGCATTTTACATAAATCAAAGATCACATTTTAAGTCTATGTCAAATTATCAGATAGCTCTTTTCAAAATGTCAGCAATTCATTGCACAAATAGTCTGCCAAATAACAATCAATTGTAAATGGCATGCAGATTCTCTTGTAAACTTTGGTGAAATTGTTAACCTCAGCTAAATGTAGATAATATTTTTCATAGAAAGTCACTTCATACACTTGCCTTGGCTGATTTAGACTAAGCAAAATTCTGATATAAATCAATTCAGAAATGTGGATTATAATAAAAAGTCATATTTGATCTTATTAGCATAACTGCACTGTAGGTCAGGCCAATGGTTCCTTGATGTGTAAAATCTTTATCTGTCAGATCCATGTCACTGGCTTAGAGAATACAGTGGGTCAAACCTTGAAAGTAAAAATATTTGTGTAATTACCCTAGCCCTGGATACGGTCGTCCGTCCCCTGTGGTTCACTTTTTTCTTTTTGTTCTCACTGTGTTCTTACATTGTGTTGATTG
>JANHFX010029568.1:66652-110381 GCA_027560015.1 Chloroceryle amazona | reverse complement strand
TCACGGGCTTAGAGAATCCGGGGGGTCAAACCTTGAAAGTAAAAATTTTTTTGTAATTCCCCTAGCCCTGGACCCCGCCCCCCCCCCCTTTTTTTTTTTTTTTTTTTTTGTGGGATGGAGAATGACATGTAAGGAGTTATGTAGGTTCTCTGGTTCTGTTAAAATACAATCCCTGAGCTCTTAGCAAGACTAGCTCTCCTCTCATTTGTACTGAGATTTGGGGTTCTGTGAACTGCCCCCCTTTTCTTCTTCCTTTTCTTGTTCCAGAGCACCATTTCCCACTGCATTGGCTTTGTCTAGGCTGCTTTCTTTTCACTCAAAGTCAATTTTCTTCATAGCCTGTTCCTCTCAAGTGCAGCTCCTTCCCTCCTTTATTTTATTCCCTACTCTTTGCCTTTTTCCTGCAGATCCTCATTCAGGACTGCAGCTTCTTTGTCCCTCTTTCCCAGAGTCTTTTAGGCAGCCTAGGTCAGCACTCCAGTGCTCTTCCACCATCATGGCACTTCCACTTGTCTCCAGGACCAGCCCCACTGGTGGGGTCTTCACAGGGGACTTTAGAGCTCCTGCCCCAAATCACACCATCCTGCAGATGCTCCCTGGGAGCAACCCAGCCTAGGAATCTGAGAGAATGCAATTTCATCCCAGGGCTAGGGAGACATGTAAAGGGAAACCTGGCCACCAGCCACCACAGGGGAGGGAAACAAAGGCTGGGTAAGAAGTACAGTGTTAAGTCATCTTTATTCAAAGACCTCATCACATTTATTTTCCCATTACAAATTTTCTGAGGGAGAAAACAGACTTCTGAGTATTCTTGTATCTCACTTATAACTGGGAATGTACATTACTTTCTGGTGCAATGGCAGTGCAGAGTGACATCCCCTTGTCATGCTTGTTCCCTCTTGTCTGACATTTTCTGCTCAGCCATGCAACTCTCTTCACATCTTCCTTTGCTTTGCAGCTCTGTCCAGTGTTTCCACTTCTCAGTGGCAAGTTTATTTCTCATCTTGTTGAAGAAAACTCCCTTGCCCTCCAGTGGGTGTTGGAGTCATATTTTTCCAGCTCATTTTTCTTGCCGCCTTTGTGCCCCACTGCTGCACTCTGAACCTCTGCTGTGCTTTAGACTTGCTACATCTTACCTCTGATTTATGGTCATTAGTTAGTCATCAGCAGGAGCCACTTTTTTTTTCAGCCCATTACTCTGTGATATAAGCAGTTGAGATAAAAGTTATTTGATGATGTATGTTACCCATGCTTTCTAGTACTTGAGATGCTGATCATCTCTTCCTGTTGATATGGGAATCTACAGCATGCTACAAGCACTGCACTATGGCATACAAATAGAGTACATTCTGGTTCATCTCTGGCCAGTTGTGTAAATTGCTCCTTCACTCTCCTTGGCTCACATTGTCCTTGGATTGGGCCCCATTCCCCTCTGCAGAGCTCTGGGGAGGGACATGTGGTGGGACCAGTGTTGGCAGCCCTGAGTCATGCCTTTCTTGTGAGTCATTTGTGTGCTGGTAGGCATGGTCCCCCTCTGGGGTTATTCAGGTTTCTGAGGTACACGTTTTACAAAAGGCATTGATTTACTTTTATAAAGGAATATCGGAGTGGCAGGCATTAGCAGAAGTAGAAGCCTGGGAGGTCACTGGGTGCAGCAATGCTCCAGTTCCAGGCCACCATGGTATGGATGGAAAGTTTGCCTTAGTAGTATGCCAGACAGTGCTGCCAACTCAGAAAACATTTATTGTGAGAATGATGTGTTCAGAGACCATTTGTCTTCCCCAAGGCAAGCCCATATTGACCAAGACAATCCTTAGAGAGTTCTGGCCGGTTCAGCTTCATTCTCTCCAGGCAACATGCTTCTGTATTAGTAATGTCCTTGCTAAATCTGAACATGTTCCTTCTTGTCCCTGTGCTGCAGACAGAGAATAGTATTTCCTCTCTGAAGGAACCTTTTGTATGTTTGAAAATCATTATGTTTCCCCTCAGTCAATGCTGGACTAAACTACCTCAATTCTTTCATCTGCCCAGACAGATGATGCTTTTGGACTTCTGACTGTTGTTACTGCTCTCCTCTAACTTCACCCCCTTTAATCTCAAAGTCCAGCACCCAGACCTGGGCACCATACTCCAGCTGGACTCTTGCCAAAGCAGAGCACTCTGGTTAGAGAGGTGTCAGTGTGTTGCTTGTTTGAGCACTGCTGCATATCCAGCCTGGCATGTTTGCTTTCTCATACAGCAGTATGAACAGTCATTTATAATCCCTTGATGCTCTTCTGAAGGACTCATTCACACTCATTTTCTCTTTATCTTGCACATAGACAGCTGGTTATTCATATGCTAGGATAGTGCTTTACATTTGTCCTTCCTGAATTGTGTCCTCCCTCTGTCAGGGGAGATTTTTGTTCTGGCAAGAATAATTTCTTTTATCCTGCCCTCTAAAGTGTGTATACTTCAAAACTGGGATACTCTGCAAATAAATATATTATCTCCCATCATTCAAAGTGTTTAAGGAAATGCTGAATTGCTACTAATGTGCTGAATGTCCATTTGGAAATTTTGTTCAGTGTGATACATTTCCAATGAACTAGTTCCTTGGGATTGTAAAGGTGATGCAAACAGTATTGTACTAGATGTAAAACCATTAGGTGCATGACTGAGTTGGTTCTTCAATTATTAAAAATCATTTGTCCATCAGCTTTTTGCCTGCTGTGCTACTGTGGCATAAAAAAGTGGTTCAGTAATGCCTGTCATCTCACTAGGATAACACTGAAGAACTTAAAAATTAATTTCTTCATGGAAACTACAGTCACTGCTTGTCATTATATAGAATTTTGGATCTATTATCAGCTACCTCATCTTCAAACTTTTTCATAGAACAGCTGAATATGTCCCATCTAGGCAGTCTGCACGACATAGAAACAATTTATATTTCACTTATCAGACTTAACAGTCCACCTGCCTGAAATCTCCTACATTTAAATTCTATTGAAGAATTTCAAGTAATTAAAATTGCTTAAGACTAGATAGAAACTGGTACTAGACATGTGTCTGCCCTGCAAAACACAGTCAAATGCAGAAACAAGTTAAACTGCTGCTTTTGCATAATGCAGCACATCTTAGACATATTAGATCAGGAATTGCCTCCAGTTGTGGTGCTAGTATGTTATCCAGTGGCATGGGCATCCTTGTGCAGTGTCCTTGTTGAAGACTGAAGGCTTGTCTTGGTGGATCCATACATCTGTGGGAAAGAACAGGAGCAAAAACCCCTCCAGACTACCTTCTACTCTGTGATAAGGAAGTACCCTAAACTGCTGTTACGAATATTTGCTTTCACTATGGCATTTGCTACAGAGGGAGACCACTGTGGGCATGTTTTTCTGGATTTTAATTTTTTTGAAAAATCACGCATGTGAAGTAGATATACTGGTGGTGTACTGGTAACTAGCTGCAAAAATAAAGCTGAAAGCAATACAAATAATTAATATATTTCTTCTGTTGAATGTCTCTTACTTGGCATTAGATCTCATTAAAATCAATAGAAGGAATACAAAACACAAGGACATATATTTGCTGAATGTAGCCCTTAGATAGGTCATGCTAGTTAGGAATTGATTTGAAACAATTTTATTTTGATAATGCCTCTAGGTATTGCTGTCAGGAATTGTCTTCCAGTTCACTTTTCCTTATAGGTAAGTACATCTTGACCCTTAAAATACCAGTGTGATAACTCTGGGGTGTACAACCAATCTCTCTGCAGCTTTGTGGAGATGTGGGTACTTTGCATGTTAAGAACAGAAACTGGGGAAGATAATTTGCTCATCAATATTTGGACAAATTTGTTGGTTTTAATTAAACAGTCAGGTAAAGCTTTGTATCTGACTTTATATCACTGGACTATCTGAGGGCCTTCTAAATGGATTACAGTTATTGAGCTCCAGGTATGCACTGAAATGAGTAGATAACTTCAATGTCTAGTGGGTAACAAAGATCACCTTGCAGATTTCAGTCTCTGACTGGGGTAACACTTTTGTGTGAAGCAAGGTAAGTAAGAATTTGGGAAATGTAGGGACAGTTACAGCATGCTGGAAAAGCTTTCCTCAAACCTCAATCCCTAGATAGACTGATTTAATCATCGGAGAAAGATTATTTAATCTATCATAAACTTGAGTTTTAATTTTTTTATGATAAGTACTTTTGCATTTATTTTAAAAGGGAAGCTGGGGAAGCAGCACACACAAGTGTGCCTGCAAAGAAAGCTGTCATTTCTGGGGATTTAATGTGGTGGCATCTTTGATGAGAGAAGCAACTGTCAAATGCATGTGAAACTTGATCCTTGTTCTTTCTCTTTCCTCTCAAAGGAAGGAGAACCACTTCATTTTGTTGTTCTGGTGGTGATGCAGATTCATGGGTGTGCACAATGCTCCTGCTCATCACCTTAGAGTGTGAAATCCTCTGGAAGGACTTGCTGGATGCAGATGTTCTCCCCACCCCTCTGCCCTGGCCGGTGGGGGACTGATACCCAGCCTCTGCCTTCTGAGCTAGCCATTAATCTGACATGCAATCTGATTGAATGAAATGGGGTAAATCCCTGTTGGATAACAAAATGCTAGATTAGCAGTTAGGAAACCTTGCGATTAGAGAGATTAACTGCTAAAGACATCATTCTTTCAGCTGTAAAGCCTCCGTTTTCATTTAGAGCTGTTAGTCCATTAAAAATTACTGCACTAGGAATTAGGAAACTGTAAATGTGCTGACCTGCAGAAGGGTGATTGAAGCTTAAGATAACTTTGGCAGCAGTATTTCTTGCTGTTTACTTGTTAGGCAAACCCATTTTTCTTTCTCTGGACATTTAAATCTTTGCCTTCTCAAAAGATGCTGTTTTCTTTGAAGAAAAGAGGATTCAGTGATGGCTACATCAACGAGCAAAAGTCCCTCTCTTTGGCTTTATCATTTCATTAGCTATGGGACAAGAGCTCTGAAAGAAGGATGTGACTGTAAAGATCACAGGGTTCTCCACGATTTTCTGAGCTGCCTGCTGTAAATCTGACACTGGATGTTAAAGGTTACAGGAGTATCCTCTATTGGTGCTTACTTTAATAGACACCGTTAAATTAGTTGGCTAATTTAATTCAGTATAGACATGATATTTGGGTTTTGCTTTGGGATGGCAGATAGGACCTTCAGAAAGCATACAGTAAATATTTTTTTCAAACATTTCTGCAGCTCTTTCCAAGTGACAGGTGCGAGTTCAGTACTCTACTACTCTAGGCACATGTGTATAAAACCTGAAAACCTGGTAACTACTAAATGAAAGGGAAATGTTAATATTTTATGGAAACCTGAACAGAAAGGTTTGGGGGATAGCTGTGTTTATACCAAATTCCATTTTGCTACAGATCAAAGATGATTATAAAATGAAAACAGGGAATGCAGAGGAGAAAAAAACGTACCTCATAGAGGATGTATTGTGATACATTTAACAGGTAACATTAAATGTGATTTATCACATTTCTCCCTTTCCAAAGACATGATAGGTAAGTAATTAGAATAATTTTAAATCACACTCAGAGCTGTCATTTTGGGGTAAAAGACCTCACAACAACCTTGATTTTAGCAACTGTTGTTGAATATTCTGCTAGGACCTAACTGTATCTTTGGGGTTCTACATTCTTTAAGCAACACAGCCCATACTTGATTTAACAGAGACTTTTGCTAGATAGCCTTCCATGGCTCACTCCCACTGAAACCAAGACATCTTTTCCCCTGCATGGAGAGGAAGAGTTAAGGGTTTATGTGGTATGATTGAACCACTCTGGACATCAGTAACATCTCAGCTTTTAGCACTTTACCCAGGCCTGTAATTCTCCTTGCAGTTTTCAAGGTGAAGAGTCCTCCCTGCTGTAAGTGTTCTGGGACTAACTGCATTCCCACTTCTGTAACAGATGCTCAGGTGCACTTTTGGCTGGAGGTGCTACAGCTGCAGGACTGTCACAGCAGCCTCCCTACACACTTTTGGCTGCACAGGTGTGGTGTGTCTGCATCTTCCTGAACCATGCTGCTCTAAAATATGGGAAACTGACACTATCAGACCTACTCTTGTCCGTCTCTGTTGAATTTTGTCCCTCTGTCCACGAGTCCAAGTTGTGCCCCAAGGATACACGAGCCTGCATGGAGAGAGGCACAGCTGCCCTGGTCTGGCAGGGAGGCAAAGAAAGGAGTGAGACCTCCCCTGTGATTCTTAGCAGTGCTTCCCTCGTGCCTATGGGCTCAGCCCTTCCTCAGAGTCCCTGGGAGTACCCCTGGGACAGCTGGCACTGAGACCTTTCCCAAGAGTGACATTTACTTCTTGATGGTCTTCTCAGTAGGGGACCCAATGGGGTACAACATGCAACACAGATCCCTGTAAGATCTGTGTTTTGGTGGTGGTGAGGGTGTACTGTGCACTGAAGCAGGATGGCTATATACTGGGAGGGTCCTCTGGGCAAGGCCATCCCCATTCTTCTCCTAAGAAGGAAGGAGTTGGGGAATTGCCCGGGGAAAGAAAAGTGGATGGAAGACTTGGCTTTCCCCAGATCCCAACAGCACAGCAATCTGGGGTAGGAGAGAGGAGCTTGGCAATTTGCCACATTTGCCTGGGGGTGAATGTTTACAGGAGACTCGGGATGGGGGAACCAGAAAGGACACCAATGACATCTTCTACAGCTGCAGTTTGCCGATTACATTTCCCTAAAGTGAGTAATGTTTCTGGGCTCCATCCACTTGGAGGACCTCTGTCCTGAGCTATGCTAAGGGAGGCAGTGCTCCAGGCTTCCTGGGAGTCCAGCTCCTGGAAAAATAGATCCAAACTTCCCTTTGATGTTGAAAGCCTTGTCTAAAGATATGTTCTGTATCATGTGTGTCTGTCTGAAGCAAAAAAACCTAGCAGCTTCCAGACAGCACCTTATCTGAAACCACTGGGGAGTTGAGAAGTGTTATGGACTGTTGCACACTTTTATACATTTTGGAGGGGCTGAGAGCAGTGTTATCTGGCTCAGGTGTTTCTGTAATTGTGATGCATTACGATAACCACAGTGCTGAGTGGCCAGCACCTGTGTGGTCCTGCTGGACTGGTAGCAGTGCTCTCAGCTGCAATAGGAAACATATGGTTGTACTGTCTGGTTCCAGAATTTTGCCTCCTTTTGAAGTCTCTTTTGTGATGTATTTGTTGGCCTCTGCAGCACTGAAGGTGCTCTTGCAAGCAGCCTTTAAATGATCTGGGGACATGATCAAGTGTCATGACTTTTATCCTTCCTGACCAAGCAGGACTGACTGCCCACATGCTCCTGATAGTGCACGTCTACCACACAGACCCACGCAGCCATGGGCTCTCTTACCCAGGGAACAATTTCTCTTCCACTGAGAGGCAAGGGGAGGACTGAGGATCTTTAGTTCTTCCTGAGGCTATCTATGTTTTTCATATTATTCAGAGTCAGGCTGGAAATCCAGCCTCCCCCCCAGATATCGACTTGTGGGAGGCTGCTCTGTGCCACCAGGTCTGAGCCTGCATGTGGGTCTAGGCCATACATACACACCATGAATGGGTTGCCCAAGTGTGGGTCTCGTCTCCTGGGTTGTGTGCCTGCTATCAAAATCTAGAAAAGCAAGGGAGAGCTTCATGTCTTAACAATGATAACTGTAGAAGGTCTGTGATAAATGATAACAGACTTTAGATTTAGGGGAGGTGATGAGAGGCAAACAGGAATGTGGCTCAAGTCAGAATTCATCATCGGGCAAAAACATATGCATCTTTATCAATCGATGGGGCTAATATAAAATTGTGTCCATTTGACAGCCGTAAGTGATGCATCTAGCAATAGTGGCAGTTCTGATCACTGAGAAATCTTAACTCCTGCAAGCTTGACAGAAAGTAATTAAGGGACAAGCACAGCAGTCAATACATGCCCCATGGGATTACAGGTTCACAGCAGACCCACAAGATGCAGTCCTCTAACAAAAGCCCCAAGAGGTAGTAAACTGATCCTTATTTGTTCTGCAGTAGCTTATCAATCTTGCTGTTGGGCCGGGCCCTGAGCACATAGCCTAAAGTCACTTACATATTTTCAACAGTCCATCTTTTCCACTGAGCCTGTTTTCCCACTTTTTCAAGGAAGTTAAGGGATGTTAAATAATCAATACTAAACCCACAGACGGGTGGTGGGTACAGGAAAGAGCACCTGACACTAAACCAAGGCCATTTCTGGAATGGAACACATTAAAGCCATTCAACAGCATCTGTCAATACTATATTTCTCTTTTATAAATAATGAAGATGAATGCCTGCTGCTGCCAAGATAGAAATCTAATGAGGACACTGACTTCCCTGATGGGTAATCTCTAATCAGGCTTCTCTGTTACAGCATGCTGTTATGCAGGAAGAGAGAAAGGAAAAGAATATGTGTTGGGATACAGTGAGGAGGTCACAGTAATCATATCTGCTACTATGTCAATAGGTAAGATTGGCCTCTGCTTGTCCCTCCACCCTTAAGAGAAAGTACCTTTCTTGGTCACAGAGTGGATTTACAAGTAGTATCTAAAGCGAAGAAAAATCTTTCTTAGCCAGCTTAGTTTGCAGGAGGGAAGGTGCTTTGGGTTTGCTTTAAACACATCTCCATGCAGAAAATATGAAAAGCAGCATGGTTGTAAATACAGCAGACTCAATGAACTGCATGTGAATGAATGTGTGGGGCTGGGACCCATTTGAGTACTGTACAAGCAGCCTAGCTGGTGACCTGAGCACGTTTGCAGAAGGATAGAAAAGGTCACAGCTTTGTATCAGGACAGCACTTGGCTGAATGCTTAAATACCAGTGGGATTTAAACACAACCTTAAGTGTTTTCCTTAGCTACAATTTTAGCTAGCCGAATTATAAAATATTCTGTTGAATCAATGTAGAAGACATGGTGGTCTCAAGCTCCCTGCCAGTCTGTAGGTACTCCAAGCTGTACTCATGACCCATAACAGAAGCACATGGGGACACCCTGGGAGCCCAGGGAATGACCTCCCCAGGGCAGCAGGTCACCACTGGCCTGAGACTGGAGCAAGCACTGTGAACAAGTGTCCTTTGAACTCCTTCATGGTCTCATCTTAATCCTTTTTGTAGTTTCTTAAAAGGAGGCCAATTAGCATGAGAGTCACAGGCCACCAAAGCAGTGCTGATTTTATGCATATATATATATATATTTATGCACATAAGTGTCTGACAAGGAAAATCTTTCCTGGGGGACAGGTGAGACTGATGGGGTAACTTGTCTCTGGATCACTAAAAATGTCAAGGGAGAAAGCAGAGTAATAAGTTAGGCTAGAGGTCTGCGGCAGTTTGGAGGTTTTATGTAACTCATGTTTCATGGTAGTCCACACCTCAAATCCCCCCAGTCTTTGGGGAAAATGTGTACTGGGGTGTGTGGGTTGGTGTAATATTGGGGAGATTTTATAATCAATTACCAAGATGCATTCTTGGAGCTGTAAGGGAAGGGCAAAGCAACACATCGTGGTGTACTGCTTCATGAAATCATAACGCGTTAGTTAGCTCCTTTGCAGCAAATATAGTTTGTTAAGCTGCCATCCAAGTTTAACACAGAAACTTCCTGATATGCTGTGACTCTTTTAAGTTACTTGAAAGGAAAAAAATGAAATCAAAGCACCAAATATGTTTTATTTATTGTTTTCCAACTGTCACGTATTTCTTTCTAGAGAGCAAAGAAAGTTTCTTCTTTTTTTTTTTTTTCCCAAGCACCTTTAGTTAGGGGTAGACCACTAACACTGATGGGAAAGTTGAAATGTAAAATGTAATTGAAGTACTGTCTCTTGGTTTCAGGAGAACATTTTAAAAAAATGAATTTGGAATTCTTTAACCTCAAGGTCTAAGCCACAGAAAAATATACCCTAAAAAAGCTTGGTCATAAATCTTTTGCTATTTTGAACATATTCATTTAAAAATACCTTAGCTGAAGGCTGTGGATGGCAGAGCAATAGAGTTAGACAGTCTGAAAAAATAATAACCTGCCTTTCAATCATGGTATTAGAATGGTTCTGTGGTCTGAATGGCCTGTTTGTAACCTGATGATGACATAAATAAATGAAACCGCATTTGGAAGTAACAAAGCACTGTATTATAAGATCCTCTAGGAGCTCTCACAGCCAGGGGCTGATTTTCTTAATTATTGCTTGTAAGCCCAACATGTCACTGCAGTATATAGCAGACTAAACTTCCTAAAAACCAAGCACTGATGTTAGAGCTTTCTACTGTAGTCATTTAAATGACACCCTACTCCTTCCTTTCCCAGAAGCTGACTGCTCCAAACCTCCTGACATAAGCTCCTGGAGGATAGACACAGTCCAAAGAAGTGCTGGAAAACAGCAGTAATAATTCCTGTCTTCAAAGGAAGGAAAAGAAGAATACAGGGAGTTTGGAGCTGGACAGCTTAGCTTCAGTCACCTGACATACACTTGCATGAACTATTTTGTAAGTGATTGGTAGGAAATGAGCAAGAGTTAATATGAATCTGTCAAAACCAAGTCTTTTTAATTTGATAGATTTCCTTCCTCAACAGTTTATTGGGCCCTGTGAGTGAGGGAAGGGATCCTTAATAAGCCTATGATCATATCCTCATGATATTCTCATAAACAAATAGGGCAATAGGCCAGATGACATATACTGTAAGGTAGCTGAAAGTGCTATTCATTGTCCTGTTAACTCTCAGAGTTTTACTAGGGGGATCTACATGGGTCTGTCCACCATTTAAATCTCCTTTATGTATCGGTTTTAGTGAATATGTTGCTTGGTACACCAAGCATGGCTGGGAGCAAACTGATCTTGACAAACTGGAGAAACAGTTAGGTATAAAAATAAAAAGAACACCACAAAAATGTGCAATTCCACATAGCAGTGGCTCTAAACGCAGGCTGAAATTATCATTGCCTGTATCATGGAGGGGTCACTCACCTTACCCAATTCAGGTGAAGAGACATCCTCACAAGGTGCGTGAGCAGCAGTATGGCCTTTGAGACATAAGAAGATGTTTTTCTGCCTAGCTCAACATGGGTGGAAAGGTAGATCTAGTCTAGGGAATTTTGTTTTGAGAAAAATATGTAGTAATTACAGAGATCCTAGGAGAAAGCAGTGGTAATGTTGAGAGGTTTAGAAAACTTGACCCCCGTGGAAAGGCTAAACAAGGGGAGGTGTCTTCTAGTCTTAATAATATTGAAATGTGTCACTTCTGAAGCAGGGCTTTTGTAAGCAATACTGTTCATTGCACATTGACCTTGTGCAGTGTAGCGTAAAAGCTCACAAGGGGCTGCAGGGAGCAATTGTGTGAGGTGAATGTGGAGGACATATTTTTTCCACTCAAAGGCTTTCACATTACTTTCTCCTTTTGCCGAGGAAATGTCCATGGATACAAGGAAAAGGTAATCAATTGTAAGTGCTAAGTTCCCCAGGGTTCCTTGGGACAATAAAACTTAACGCTTCTTTGAAGACCCTGAACATTGCCACAAGGTGAAGCAAATATTGTTGATACAATTCAGGCTTGCCTGGTTCCATGCGCTGGGCAGAAAAGTAGTCGGTGGCTCCAGTCATCTATTTCCCTTTTTCCAGCCTTGCCTTAGTATTAGAGGTAGTCATAGTGTTGGGAATGCCCTGAGCAGACCAGGTCTATATATATACAACTTGGTGTGTAGGAAGGCAGAGGTACATCTCCCAGCTGCTTGGCACAAGGGGTAGCCATCTCTTACACCTACCATCATCCTTTGAAATGGGGATAAGCCTACATTTCACCTGTTTCCTTTTGCAGGCATCCTAACCAGTTGGCACCAATAACAGCCCCAAGAACAGCAGAATTAATAGTGCAGAAAATACAGCAATAAATATAAATGTTCTTCACCTCACTGCAATATAAAGGTACAGATTTTTGTGGGGAGGGATGGGGAAATCTGCTGCTATAATACATCACTGTACTTCAGATAGAGGTTTCTTAAAAAAAAAAAGACTTAATTTCTCCTTCACTGTTAAAACTTCTTGTTAGTGCCCCTAATAGTTGCAAGAAAAGGTTTCAGTTCCTGAGCATTGGTTATATTCCTGTCAGATATTATATTGGTGGCCAAGTTTTGTTATAAATTGAATATTCTTGGCTCTAATCTCTAAGGGATTTTCATTTTGAAGTCAAGAATGGTTTTATTGATATCAGGAGCTGGAGGATATGTCAGTGTGACAATGTCAGTGTTGCTTTCCCCCGTTCACTGAGTGTTACTTTTGTGATTCTGTTTTTTTTTTCTTTTTGAGCACCTAGCACCTGAAGCCATGGCATTACTTAACAATCATATTTCAAAAGAAATTACAAAAAGATACGGGAAAAAAAAAGTTTCTCACAGAAAAGAACCTGAAGAATGTTCCTTACAATATCAGAAAAAAATAAAAAGAGCTCATTGTGGGATACCTTTGTATTTAATACACATTTGTAGTCATCATTTATGAGTTAATTGTATGGATTTTTACTTTGATTGTCTGGGTCCTGGTTTCTAAACACTAGAACTGCCATTCTTTCTCCAAAAGAAAAAAGGAGTTTCACTCACAGATTATTGGAAAAAAAGAACCCTGTCTCTTGTTTATTTATTTACTTAGAAAGCACATACAGTGATGCACAGGGAGGGGAAGAGAGATGCAAAACAGGTGAGCATACAAATCCATCTCAAAAGAAACAGTGAGACACTTCCCAGATGATTAGTAGTACATCAGTCTATGTGAGCATTTAAACTGTTGTACCTCTAGATTAAAAAAACGAAACCACAGAAAATTTCTGAAGAACAAAGTGAATGTCCATATTTTAGAAATCCCACCACAATCAACTTGTAGGCATCAATGTTTTTGTTTTGCTTTGTTGGTTTTTTTTTTTTAATTTTTCCTGATTATTTCCTCAAAGAGGTCTCTCTTGCTCACGCTATGGTTTCTTTCCTCAGTGTCCGCCTCTGGTGACAAGTAAGCATACTTGTGAATGAAGATTTGCCTTTAGTTCTTGACCTTTTCTTTAACTTCTTCTGATGCTTGAGTGAAATTCCAAGCTCCTCCATTATTGCATTGAAAGAAAGACACTGGTGGAAGACAGAAAAGGCATTAAACACTTCTCATTGAAGGTAGAGATCGACCTCACCCCTTGCACAAATGGTGGCTTTTAGAAGCAAGAACCTGAGCTCTTACTGGCAGGCTCAGAAAGCTTCTTTGCTGAGTTCTGCCAGCTTTAAAAAAAGTCCCTAAGGTATGATAGGTGAGTCTGTATAAATCATGTTTTTTCCTATCTTGGCTTCTGTGAATTTAATTTAACTTTGGCTTAACTAAAGCTGATTATGAATGTTTCTGGAATTCTACACAGATGCATTTGCAATGTTTTGGTGGCTTTGTGTCCTAATACTTACCCTTTTTCAGTAGGTAAATTTCCTTCTGACTTTAAAAGAAAAAAGGTCTTTTTTAAATCACATGAACCTCAGGCACAAAAAAAAAATGTGTATATTAGAGAAGACAAAGATCTCAATTTTTGATGATTTCTTTGTGGTTTAGTTATTTTCTTCTCACAAAATTAGCAGACATTTCTAAAATATAGCAGTCCTCACTCCTTTTCTTTCTTTGGAAAGAGTCTTTTTCAAATATTGTGTGTTGAAGAAAGGAGAAAATTACAACAAGAATAAGGTAGGGAAATAGTTTAGAAAGAAAGCATAAATCTTTTTTCTTTCCATCATCACAACATTAACAAAGACCTTTCAGGTAAGTGGAAACATCCTTTAAAATCTGCAGCTGGAATAATTACATGTAACATAAAAACCCACAGAAAGCCTTCAAATGGAAACATCTAGAAATGTAAAATAATCTTCCATGCAAATATATAAAAATAGATTATATATATAATGATGGTAGCAGTGTGAAACAAAGCTTTAACCACCTTACCTTCAACAAGTTGAATAAATCCTTCTTATCATACCCCTTTTAGAATTGCAGAACTGACCACCTTTAAAACAGCTGGTTAAAACTACAGTTCTTGCAAAATGACAGCAACAGTACACATACATGGTTCTCTATATCAGATACAAATTCCCTATGGAGCGACACCAATGCAAGGTAAGCAATATTCTGTTCTTAACCAGTAATCATCCAATAGTGACCTCAGTTATACAGGACTAAAAGAAGTAAAACCAGATATATTATTTGAAAAGGAAAAAAAAAACCACAAAACAAACAACAAAACGAACAAACAAACAAACAAACAAACAAAACCAAAACACAAGCTTTCCTAGTAGGTAATTATTCTAGAGGAATATTTTCAAATGCAGAAGAGAGTATGAGGGTAACCTGGATCAAGGTTAAATCATTTGTTCAATGTAGCAAAGAAATCCCAGAGAAGTGAATCCCACGCACCATGCTTCTTCCTCTCCAGTATAAACCCTCCCTATAACCTGTGTAACTCTGGTTCTGCAAATGAGCTCAAAACATCAGTGCATCAGCATGTGTATTTTAAATGTGTATGGTCTTGTGCATGTCATTGTGTCCATTTGTGGGATGGGCTACACACAGACTAAGATCCTCTAGCATGTTAAAACTACAGCTTAATACACTCTTTCATTGAGATGCTTAATTTGTGTTCATCTAAAATCCTTAAATATACACAAATTAAACTACTAATTCAATCCAGCCCCAAAATACAATAGACATAGGCCACGGCAGTGTATTGTTTTGGGTTTGTTTTTTTTTCAAATTACTGTCTGGTAATAACCAGGAATTTACTGTTGTAGTTATCGTTATATGCCCTTTGACGATGTAATATAGGAATTCCACCATTATCTGAGTTAGCGTCAAAGGTGTCTGCTGCAGCCTCATGCCCTTTGAAAGTAGCAGGTGAAATAGGTGTCATCCTAACACAGGCACTATTTTTATATCGCTTCAGGTTTTTAAAAGAGCACCACCACTTATTTCTAAACTAATAAAACTGCCATGTTCTAAAGTGGCTGACCTAGCATGGATAATTTCTCTCAACTATCTTAGTTTTAATTGAGCTTTCAACCTCTAGATTACAAACTGATTCCAGAACTCTATGGCAAATAAGGAAAGGATCGTTTTAACTGTTTTTAGGATTGATGAGTTTTATTTTTTCTTTCTCTGTTGTTCTTACTAACATATATGTTATGTGTGTACCTAATAATACCTATCAGTCACTGCAATGTGCATGTAGGGATGATTTCTGAAGATGAAATAGAACATTTTACTGCCTTGTTAATGGGCTTGTATTTTAATTTTCCAGAGTGATTCATACTATTCAGACAATGCAATTATCATCATTCCTTTCAATTTCATATCAACAAATAGTCCCATGAAGATAGTTTTACATCTGCAGATAGATATTTAAAACATATTGCTGTCATTAAATATGTGAGGTTTTTAATTTCTGACTACATGATTTATGAAGTGCCCACTGGTTCCATTTTCAACTCTGGTTTGAATTTTAAGATAAATATTATCCAAAAGACTTAGGGATGGCTTTAATGTTCAGGTCTTGTCTAAGAATTAAACTTTTGCCTAGTTGCTCATCAATAGCATTTACATCTAAAACTGAATATAAAAATACTACAGTTCTTGTTGGTGCTCTTTTCTGTAAGCTGACTGTGCTTATCCACCTGACAAAGTATGGAAGTAGGCCACTGAATTACATCATTCAAAATCTGAACAGGCTCTGCATTATGGAGTCACTCTCCTATCCCATCCTGGCAGTGCAAGGCCTCAGCTGATTGATTACCCCTGTGAAGCATCAAAACACACACACTCAGTGTAGATGGGAAGGGGCTTGACCGTGCTACGGAGGCAGTGGGTTGGGAGAGGGACAGGAGAAGAGTTTACAGTGATAGATTCCTGTGTCTTATACCTTGTGGCTCCTGCTCCTGGTGTTGAAAAAGCACAAAAGCAGTTTTACTTGTACAGTTATACTATGCTTAGTTTTGAAGGACTTAAAACATCATTTGCATGAGTTCTGTCAAACTGAAACAATGAATTAAATGTTAAGACCTTAGACTTAGCCTTCAAAGATATTCTAGTGGTTATGGACATAGCTATGATTCTGATTAATTTTGTGCATTATCCTGTGTCTGAGGTCCTATCACTTTTGAGAAAACCAGTTGGAGGTGGCAAAGAGCATCAAAAACCTGTGAGACACAGGACATTCTCTGCCCCTCCACCTTCACGCAGAGCTTCAGATGTTCAAAAAGAACAATCTGAGATTATACATTGAACTTTGAGGGGTTTGGTTAATCATTCAGAAGGACAGTTACATCTGAACTTTCTTTTGAGCCCCAGGGAGCATAGCTCAAAATTGTATGTATCTTCAAGCCCGTGTGTGTAATTAGGAAACTGAACAGTTATCTGAAAACTGGAATTGCTCTGAACTTTTCAAGCAGCAGAAATCTGTGTTACAGAGCAAGTACAAACTCAGCCTGAATGCTTTAGGATTTACAGGAAAATAGCAGACCAAGAATACCTTCAGTGGGGACTCCCAGGATGACCCTCTGAACAGCACCATGTCTGCAGCATAATTACGGTAGCCTTTAAAAAGTGGATAGTGACATTAAAAATCCATTTAAAAGGGTAATATACTGTTCTTTTAGTCTCATATTCGAATAGACAGATTGAAAGGGTTTCTTTAAAAAGGTATTTTTTTACATGCTGTTAAGTCTACTTTTGAGGTCTTGCTCAGAATGAGAGCAAAGTAGGCACAGAGCAATGCATTTAACAACAGAGTAATAAGTTCAACATTTTGCTTTTAGGCAGCTTAACTTTCTCATTCTAGCAATGTCAAAATGCTGCAGGACATGGCATATGAGGTTAAAAGGAAATGTCATCCTTTAAATACAGAGTAGATTTTTCTCTTCTTGTGTTGTGATACTCTTTCTTTTTGCCTTTTGGTCATTTCAGGAGGTTATTAAAGCTTGAAAAAAAAAATAAATTTTGAAATAAAGTAGCAACAAGACTGAAAAAAAAAAGAATCTGTAATCAGAATTTATCAATCTGCTGCTTATACTGCTGGGCTACCACTGGGGACAAGACTTTTTAATTACATTTTATTAACATCTTGTAAAACCAAATGAAAAAAAAAAAAACAACAAAACCCAAATGCCATACTCAGTGTGCTGTGTTGGAGAAAAGAGAACTATGAAAATTGAAGGATGTGGACCAGATTTTATTCTGGAAGAGCACCTGACCAGCTAGGGACAGAGGAAGAAGTGCAGAAGTCAGGATATTTCTTCTGCAGTGCCCTCATCATTGTGAAGGACCCATAGCTGGCATCTGTCTTCTGCTGAAAGAAAAGTGATTTGCTTGTGCCTAATGCACAGAAGGAAAAATATCCCAAATAGTTTCTTCTGGTGTGTAAACTGCTGTAGCACATTATTTCTGTCACTGGTGGCTCATTACATCACTAAATGAAGTCTTTTAAACTTTCAGAGTTTATTGAACAATGATTGTCAAAACAGTATGACAATAGTACATGGATTATTTTAAATATTCCATAGTTATATAAACTGTTCATTGGTTTCCTGTTTAGAAGGGAAAAAAATGTGTAGTGCTACTTGCTGGACTTCCAAACCAGCTACATACAAATGGGACTGCTCAGGGAAGGCACAGACAACCAGTCATGTTTGCAGGTGGGGCTATGGCCTGAAAACAGAGGGGCTCAAACTGATGTTCTTTGAAGGGGGAGACCTGACAACTTCACAAAAAAAAAGATCTATTTTGCAAGAACCTCACTGAGATACGTGATTTCTCCTTTCTCCCACTTCTTCTCCTTTGTTTCCTAAGAGCTAAAGATGTCAAGCCTCGAGGCTTTGTTCAGAGAGAGATGGCACAAGCACATGACACCGTGGTAGTATTTTGAGGAAATATCAATCTAGTTGTGTAAATCGTTATTGCCACGCTTGGTCTAGTTCCACGGTGCAGGTGTGTTGTCAATCCACCCACCTCCTGGCTCTCGGAATTGGTGATCCCACTGACTTTGCTCCTCTCATTCTTCTCATGTCTTGTCCTTTCTCCCTCCTTCCCCCTCCACCTTTGCCCAATTGTTCTGCAGACCGTTTGACTGAGGGCAGGAACTGTCCCCAGTCAAATAAAACTGGCAGTGGTTTAGGACTACCTTGTTCACAGCCCCTTCGCTTTCAATAGTGGGTGGATTCTGTGTGTAAAATCATAAGCCTTTTTTTGCAAACACTTATTAATTTCATTATTTTGGGAGTTCTGAGTAAAATAGAGCAATGGCAAAATTAAAATTAATATAAAATCATATGAGGGTATGCTTATAGCCATTCTTCTCCCCACATAGCTCTGTCGATGCTTTGCTGGTACCACAGCACCAGAACTGACAGAGTCTGTTGTGGCTCATCTATCAGAGGCAGAGTTGCTGGCTCTGCGCGGATTGCACAGCAAGGTCCCCCCACTGACACACGTCTGAGAAAGAATCTGGTTTGCTTATTGGGACCTAGATGCTGTTGCAAGTATGTAAGTTAGAAAGATGCAATGGCGACCATCTGCATTTGTGAACAGAGTAATTTTTTGTGACCAAATTTCAATGTATAACAACCACAGAAGCTTAGGGTGCTGATAACTAGAAAATCTTTGAATACTTCAATAACTTCTTGAAGCTTGCTGTGTTTATGCACTAGTCCTTCCAGGTGCCATGCACTTCATGGGAGATGCTTCACTGTTAACCTGAAGGCACCTGCCTTTACCTGGAGCCATGGTAAACATTGCAAAAACTGCCTTTGTAAGCATAGATTTGTTAGCACTTGTGTGGCATGCTGGCTCTTCACTGCCTCAGCTGCTGGCATAGCTACTAAGGAGCAAGTAAACCTTTTTTAATAACTCTGTTTGTAGCTAGGTATGAAGTTCTATTATGGAAAGGAGAAGCTGCTTCGTAATTCCCAAAGGCAAGCTGAAGTTTATCACAGGGAAACAATGACTGTTACTAACATTGTAAGTGTTTCCTTGACAAATATGAAAATGTTTACCTAAAAAAGTGACAGAAAATTTCTGAATCAGATAAAAAATTATTAGAATACTGGTCAAAGCTGCAACCCAGAGGATTTCTTGTGTAGAGCAGTGATGGAGATATATACATTATGAATTTTCCTTGTCCTCTGAGAGTTGAAAGAAGATGTATTTAGTTTTAAATCTCTTTGACTGGGAAACTGCAAGCAAAAATGCTTTCTTAAATCAGGGATACAGAAGATCTAATGCAGGTCTTTGATGGTAAGAAGGCCCATTTTATGAAGAACCAAAGCTTTCAAGCTCCTATTCAAACAAGTTAAAGTACCATTTTGAGCAAGACAATTTCTTGCAGCATCTGGAGTGGAACATTAACACGCATACACAGATGAGCACTGGCAGAGAAGATGAGCTTAGCTAGAAGCTGTATATCTTTGCTGAAAAAAAAATATTCAGCCTATTGCCAGATAAATAAGGCTGGCCAAAATTTGTAACGTGAATAGAAGGAAAACACAGGTCCCTGTATACTTTGGCTTTTCTTAGGAGCCAGGTATGACAGAAACAATTCAAGAGGAGAGCAAAGCTTTGCTGCAGCTGTTGGGCAATTGGGTGTGAAGGCATCCACTCAAACAAGTTTTCTAATTGCAAAAGAGACTGGGAATGACCCCTCAATAAAAGAGATCATTAACTTGTTTGATGAGGAGGAACTGCAGCAGGCAAGAAAACATCAAGTAGGTGTGAGGGGTGGGAAATGAATTAGTGAAACTGCTGGTAAACTGGAATATAATGAAACACAGATAAAAAGTAATAAGGTTTTGAAAACATGGTTGTTTGCCACGGTTCATGACATCCTATGAGCTAGCATTTCTATAATTTTTGTGTATCTCAGATTGTTGTGACATGTTTTTTGTGGCAACAACAGATCCAGTCCATTGTCTCCTGACCTGTCAGTCCCCAGACAAGCTGAGGACCAGAGGAAATCGAATTGTTACCCTCCCAGGGTATAAAAAGCATCCAGTATCAACCTCCTACACAAAACTTTCCTGTTTTATGCATTTCAATATGCAAAGGAATGCCAAGGCTTTACTGTTTAGTATATATTGATACACTGATTTTGCCATAAAGGAGTTTTCTGTGTTACAAAGCATTAAAATACTGACCATGGCTTAAGTCATGTCAATGGAGTTATTCTGTGAAAGCTACATGCTGGGGTGCCTGAGGGTGCTTTTGTTGAAGATGTTCTTAAATGTTAATCATTACATGTCATAAAATTTAACAGATAGACATGATTTTGTGCTATGATAGTTACTTGGAGGCTTTGGCTAATGAATTTTAAATAGAGAAATTAAAATTCATTAAATATTGACACTGGGAATAAAATATGCCAGCTAAAAATCTCTGGTTGCTTATAAATGGGTTCAGGAAGTTAATGGAGCCCTGCAGGTTATTTTCTGAGGTTTATAAAGAACTTCCTGGCCCACTTGCTGAATGCCTCAACAGAGACCAGGCAAAAGATTTATCTGCTTTTGGTAATGAGATTGCCATTGGTTTACTCAGGTTTGCTAGGAGACAAAAAGGAGGTAAATAATTTTTCTTACCTGAAAGTGGTGAATTACCCCATAAAATGACAAGATGACAATTGTACATAGAGACTGTGATAATTCTTAAAATCTGCTATAGTCTATTGCACTTACTCTTCACTCTAAGTGTAATTATTTTCTGTAATATGCATTTAAACTTCACAAATTTCCAGGACTTTGACAATTTGTGTTAGATAAGCTTATCTCCTGCTGAAGCAAGAGGCACTTTGAAGCCATTAACTATGTGTTGGTGAGTACAACCTTTGCCATTATGTGCATTGTTTAAGTTTAATGCTTTCCATTGGACACACCTTTTTTCTTTCCTGACTATACAGTGTGAATTGAGGGTTGTGTTCGTATCCCTCGCTCCTCTCGGATTAACTTGCCACAGTCTAACTCCGTAGATAAGGTGGTGCCAGAGGTGGAGTTGGATGGATGGGTTTGCTTACATTGTAGTCCGTAAAAGAAACAAAAGGCCTTGCATGCAAGAAAAGAAAAATGGAGAAAACAAATAAGTGAAAGAAGTAAAATTAAAAATAAACATGATAATGAGGTTCAAAAGCTATTTAAAGCAAAAGAGATTCTATTTATGGAAACAGAAAAGTCATAGATTGTATTTGACTCATACTTTGGATTAGCTTACTGATAATATAAACTGTATAGTATGAAATAAACATATTGATATATTATGCATTTTGTGCTAGAACTGTTTATAGGGTTAAAGAAGTACTAAACAGAAAACTGCAATATGTGCAAAATACATTCATCCTTTATCTCTGACTTATTCCAAAACAGGGACACCTTGATTAATATGGCCTGCAAAATTGCTTCACGTGAGCTGTGTCTGTTGTTCATAAACAATCCCATTGACTTTAATGAGGGTTTGCTCAGGCACACATGGAGATGTTTGCATGGTCAGGAGCTGCCCTGCCCTGCAGGATGCTGTGAGTACCAAGTCCACTGACATTGGCATTAGGTGTCATGACCCCAAATAATATCAAGTGTCATTTGGAAAATGACGATGCACGGTAAGATTCAGCTCACTTCCTTTCAGCTGTCTGAACAGCAGGCATGTAGCATTAGCTTACAGTGATCCCTTACTAACAGCAAACAGATAAAGGTGATTTATTCTATCAAAAAATGTCCTCTTGAGGCCCTCAACCCTGGCTGCTTGTTTGTTCTTAGATGTCAGTCCTTCTCATGTCCCAACACCACTGCTGTGTACAGTATAAAGCTGCACCTCCGACACTGAGTTCAAAATGTTCTCCTTCTCTTACTACTCATTCTGTTGCCTTTGTTAAGATTGTTTTTCTAAGCAGCCATTTCTGGAGTTTATGTCATCAGCCTTACAGGATTACACCTTGGATGAAGAGGATGAACTGCCCATAGAAAAGCTCTTGCCTTTACCATCTAAAAGTGCAAAACGAGCTTAAACAACTCACTTTGATGTAGATGCCTCATATCTAGAAACCTGGTTAAGTGATATGAACCTTCTTGGTAATTATATCAGGGGCCATCAATCCTGCAGTGTAGTGTGACCCTCATCCCTATGGTAAATCCTGTTGAAGTGAAGAGGATCAGGGCAGCTATAACAGTCGAGCCAAACGGCCAGATCAGAGTCTAGGACACGGCCAGAACCAGACCGGCACCAGGGAAGGCAGCCAGACTAAGAAGGCTGGCACACAATTTCAAGCACAGCCTCTGAGTTGTTGTTCATGCCTCATTTCTTTTAGAGAAGCTGGTGATTCAATAAATGGGTGTTTACACTCTATTTCAATGATTGAGTGTATCTCACAAACTGCCGTAATACTCAAGGCATGATTTATACCCATTATATCCTTTGTTTTCCCTCTGCCCTTTTAAATTGTTCATTAAGCGTCAGTAGACCTATAACCAGAATTTCTTTGGCTCCATAATCTTACTTTCTGTGACATTCATCACCTTTCAGTAGGTTACCCTGCTTTGAAGTGTTTGCTTTCTAGAGTAAGAGAAAAATTACTCTGGTGGGCTTGGAAGTTCATTGTTGTTGTTACTCAAAGGGCTGATGCTAATGCCATATATATATTTAAAATCCAGCTGTGTTTTATTAATTTCCAATGATCAAACTTTAAATCTTAAAGATCAGACAGAGACTGTTTGAGAAACTAATTGCTCTTGTTCTGCACTGCCATATTAAGCAGCATTAATTGGACTGTGGGTGAGGTACTTCCCTGTTCTTATTAATAAATTATTTGTATTTAATGCCAGAAAAACATGGTGGGAGTTCAGCAATACAAAATCTGCACTTCAGCAAAGAGAAATGTAATGCAGTCACCTACACATCCACAAACCTCAGCCTCCCAGAAACATAAGCAAGCTGGAAATGAATGACTCACCTGCTCAATATCGCTGTTTTTCCTTGATTTATATATAAATTCACCAATGGCTACAAACACTGAAAGAACAAGCCCTGCAGCAAGCACTATAAAGATGCCCCCAATATTCTCCACCCCAAGAGCACTGGCTTCTTTGCTGTCCTCCTCGGGGCAGCCGTTGCCTCGCCACCACTTTTCCTTCATCATGTGCAGCTTTCCCTCCTCCTGGAGCTGGAGGATGGCAATGGTGATCTTGTCTCTGTAAGGAGACCCTGTAAGGTGACAGCAAGACCTGTCAGTGCTGGTTGCAGCAAAGTGAGGGCAGAGAGGGAGCAAGCTGCTGCTATCTGAAGCAAAAGTACTCCCTTATCTCAAGATTGATTAATTCCATCTAGATGTCTTGATTTCTCTTCAACTGCAAGGGGGAAGAGAACAATCTGTTGGTGTCTGCCCTGGGGACTGGAAAGCAGAAGGCTCCTTTGGTGTGGTTATTTGTTTGAGAATTCATTATAATTTCTAGGGTCTCCTACTGAGGTTTATTTAATCCTTGGCTGTAGGTTTTCTTGCTAAGTAATTCCTTCATATCATATTTGAATATTGCTTTGAGCATCCTTTGAGACTTTTCACTTTGCATTTCTTCTATTTACTTCAACATCTGTCTATTTTTCCTACTGCATGCAAAATGAGTAGCTGTCTAAGAAAAGACCCCAGTCAGTCAGATACATTTTCTTCTCATTTATATGTGCATAAGCCCACAACTCCACTTCAGCTACCTTACAGTTTATAAGAACACAAGTCAGACAAGTAATTTTTTTTTGTCTGTGACTTGCAACAATATTGACACTGCAAACTGAAAACAGGAACTATTTCATGGGGTTTTTTTACTTGCAGGCCAGTAACTTGCTGAATGATGTGTCTTCACGCTCAGTGGCATTAATGGGTCTGTACAGTATCTAGAAAATAACAGGGTCACGTTGGGCAGTACAATGTATTTAGGTTTGCGTCTCACGCACTCTGCTTTGGCTCTCCATCATCCAAAATCTCTGCTGCCTCTAAGTCCCTTCAGCCAACTTGTGTTGTCGCAGAAGCACAAGCCTGAAGCCCTAAAGGCTCTGCTTCTGGAGCAGTGCCTAGTTAAAGGAAATTGCTACCAATTATCTTCTCCTCTCTTGACAGAAGCTGAAGTTATCAACAATAACAGCAGCAATCCTATTATTAATTATAATAGACAAGTGGAAGTTGGGTTTTGGCATTGTGAAAGACACTTTTTTTTATGGGGCAAGGATTTTATGAAAGCAAGCAGTAAAGGGTTACAAGAAAGGCTGTTTGGCTCTAAAGGCATATATGTGCTCCCAAATCCTACTATGTTGGACTACCTACAATTGGAAGAATTTAGTCTCTGGACTGAAATACAGTTTCACCAGTCCTTTATCCATGTATCTACCTACTACCCATCCTTTCCTCTCCCTTAGCACATTAATAAAACCATTTTATTAACCTGTAATTTCACCAAAAGTCATATTTTGCTGCAAATTAAAGCAGTGGCAATTCTCAATCTGATCAAGATAAACAAACTTGTGAGGCAGAAAGTGTGCCAGAATTTCACTGATAGTGTGGTGCATGTAGACACATCCACCTAAGAAAAGCTTCACTAGGCACTGTTTTTATGCTTTCATGCATCTAAATAGCTTTGGAAATTTGGCCTCAGAGCATCATTTTTTTTCTTATATTGCCATGCAGGACATTATTAAAAATAATTGTACTGTGACTACACGTCCCCTCTCTGCTTTCCATTTCCTTTAGCCCACAGTATTGTCTGAGGAAAACCAGTGTGAAAAACACTGCAGTTCCTCATTTGTTGTGCCAACACTAAGCTGTTTTTCAGTGTATCTTACTGCCAGCGTTAGGACATGTTGTGACCACAGATGCCAAGAGACATGTGTCAGATTATACAAAGTCCATCTGTGAAGCCAGCACTCAGCAGCCACTGCTTGAGGTAGCCAGCTTTGAAAGGAAAATACGCCTGCTGTAAGAATAGATGGTTTCTGTGCATGCTTTGAAAGAACCAAAAATAAGCACAACAGAAACCAAAACAGAAACACCTTCAAAACTGTCTTCACATGGAGAAGTGAATTATTACTACTGAAAACAGCAGCACCTCTCAGAAGAAAGCATTATCATTTCTACCTTAGGTTTGTTGCCCTGATAGCTGGAGTCTGTTAGATTTTTGGACTCATCTGTCTTCCCTTGTCTGAAGTAACATAGCTGTTAGGTAAAGTGAAGCAGCCTGAGTCACAGTGCAGGATTTGTGGAGATGTTCATTCTTTCTTGTGATATTTATGTTGTCATCAGGATTATCACAATTCATCTTGAGGGTAACAGGTACATCTATATTTTTACGCGTGCTTTTAAAGTTTGTCGAGTGTGCCTGGAGTGTTGGATCAGTGATGTTTTATTGGTGAGCACTAAAACTGCACGCAAATCCATCTCAACACCCCTTTGAATATTCAGCATATCATTTATGGCCTCTGAGCTATTAACAACCAACCTCTCAGGCCAAGAAATGCATCTATCATCTACTCTCTTAGCAGTCTCCCAAGTAACTGCTAATAGCTTTAGTGTTAAAATTGCTACCATCAGCACTGGCAGCTATACTGGAATTAATACTTGTCTTGATATCTATGATAATGTTGCTTTCATCAACCAGCTTCCTCCTAGGGTGAACGTTTTGCATAGTTTTTTCTTAGAAGAGCCTTTGCTACAGCAGTACTTCCAACATGCATCAAATTCACCACCAACCATCACTGCAGGTTTTTCATTAGTAATGGTCTTTGCTAAGAATTTGATGAAAGCTCTCCTCTCTGTGACCTATCAGCTCCATAATGAACATAAATGGAGATGTTTGATGATATGCCTAAATTCTCTAACTTCTCTCTCTAATTCTCTAAACAGCACAAAGACAGACTATATCTGTATGTTTTTACTTGCAGAAGATGCTCTGATGAAATAATATGTTTCTTGGATTCATAGAATTTTGGAAATTCTCCTTCGTGTTTCTTTGGGAGCCAAATAGTGATGATATTCAGCTCATTCACAGAAAATTTTGGAGTGCAAGGCATATGTTAGCTGATGCAAAACCTAGCCATGTGATTGTGCATTCTCCTAAAGGAATGCATGCAAACCAGTTAAGACTTGCTGAAACTTTGGTGTTAAGGATCACAGACAAGTCTTTTTCTTTTTTTTTTTTCTTTTTTTCTTTTTTCTTTTTCCTTTTTCCTTTTTTTTTTTTTTTTTCTCACAGCTTCTGCAGTCAATAGTCTTGAATGTTATGAGAGAAATAACAGCCTTTGGAGTCCATCTGAAGAGTGGAACAATCTCCACAGCGTATCTTGTTCATGAAATCAATCATTTCCAAATTTAAGATACCTGGTGGCACTGAATTATTCCACAGTGCTCAGAGATATCCATTCCACTGAATTTTACTTGGTTTCCTTAAGAAAAAGAAAACCAAAACCAAAACCAACAACAACAACAAAAACCCCCACACATTTATTTTACAAGAAACATCTTATAAATGTATTTCATAGCTGTATTTCCAATGGATGCACTTTTTCTGAGGATTGCCATCTGTTCCAATTATTCCTTCATTGTTCTTGGTTTAAAGTTTGGCAGCTTTATAACTGCAGTGAAACTCTTGCCATATAGTTGTCTTTATTTGGGATTTTAGCTTTTGTATCATATTCCTCAAGGTGAAAAGGCTGTTCTCACATAGCCAGTGGAAAAAATATAGTAAAAATGTTATCTGTAGGACAATCCGTTTGAAGTACTCAGTAGCATAAAGAATCACAGTTCAAAGTGCAGTCACATTTTTCTCTTATTCATATCTGGTCTACAAAGCAATTGATGGACTAGATACTTCTCCTGTTGTATCTGTGTAAACTGATAATGCTTTGAATAATTCTCCTGAAGACAATAAAATTACATAGTTATTAACCGACTGTGGAATGGTAAAGGCTTAAGTGAGCAATATAGAGAAGTATATTTATTACACTGGAAAAATATCTGCCTGCCCGGTGCCAATTATTCACAAGAATGCAACACAAAAAACTGGCATGTTTTCTAATTCTCTGAAAAGTCTTGAAAAGGACACTAGATATGCTAAAGCAAGTCAACTGGAAGGAGTTCACAGAGATTGTGAGTCTTAAGGCTCTACTTAGCTCAAAACACTGAAGTCCCCAATGCAGATGCAGAATGTTGCAATTGCTTCTCATTGTTCGTATGTGTTGCTCTGAGGTCATGAAAGAGATCAGAAAAACATATTCTTTCATGCAGCTTTCTTTGGGATGCATGCATTGGATATAATGTTTATCCTGCCTACTTCCATTTTCCTACAGAAAGTACCTGATTTCTCAAGCTAAATTGAATTTCCCTAGAGTGACTTGCACCTTAAGCAGCACAGAGCATACCTGGTTTGCTATGAAGACCTGCAAGCAGGTCACTTGACCTTGTTCTGCAGATGTAGCCTGCACTGCTATATTCCCTCTTGCTTCCAGAGACTGCCTGCAGATGAACTGGGCAAGAATAGAAATTTTACCTAAAAGGAGGCTCCTGGGATCTCTTTTGATGAGAGAGGTTTCTAAAAGCCAAGGACATGATTCAAATGGCCATCTAAACTTCTGAAGGGGACATTGCTGGGTTTGCTCTGCAACACCTATGCTGGAAAGAATCTTACCAATAGGGGTTCCCACGCCGTAGCCTTTCGAATCAATGAGCCCCCCGATCTGGGTGAGATTGCAGTTTCTCTGAGTCACGTACTCTATGCTGGTTGACTCCATTAGCAGCGCATAGTCTGTTGTGAGCACACGCTGAATTCCCTCATCATTGTTCTTTACCAGAGCTGTCTGCTGCCTGCTGCTCATGAATGCCCACATCTTCTCATATGTTGATATTTTGGATTTCTAAGGAGGGAAAACAAGGGCACAGGGAAAACAAGGGCACAGGGAAAACAAGGGCACAGAATCATACCAGCATACCCAAATTACACTTGTACAGTATTCCTCAGCCTTTTGGTTTGGCCAATGCCAATAACACATCTTGAATGAAAGAGAATTAGGAGCAGGGTTTTCCTTCCCACAGCTTTTCTCTCTTACTATGCTTTATGCTGAGGAATCTCTCTTTTCATTTCTTTGCAGTTCCAGGAACTTCATTACTGACATGAATGTGAAGTGGTTTGAAGCTATTTGGGCTGATGCTGCATTACAGCACATACACCATGTAAATTAGTGCATCTGGATACTGTTGCACTCAGCAGCAGAGCCTCTGCCTGTCAGGGCAAACACTACTTCAAAAGCCTGATGATGAATGAAGTTCATTTATATTGAGTATCTCTTGCCTAGAAATTATGTACTTCAAGGATAAAGCTTGAGAGATAAACCCAAAGTGGCTTCTAAGCAAACTTCTGCTTTCTGCTTTCCGTTGCAATCAGACTTGAGGGCTTCATCACTGAAGTTAAGGAGGAGTTTGCAAGGAGTAGTGTCTTAAGTGTCCTGTGTCAAGGCTCAGCTGCACAGGAAAGAGGGATGCCAGAAGCCCCAGACAATCTCCATACAGTGTTGAACATGTCTTCCTCTCTGCTCCTTTCCCCATGATGTAGGAGCCTGCAAGGGACCCAGGCACACTGCAAGGAAAGGCAGTGCTGGTGTCCCCTTGTTCGTGCTTCTGCCTTTGCTGTAGGATATGAAAATTAAAAATGAACTGGCTCAGGGTTGTGCTGGAGCCCTGTGCCTGGTACCTTTGAGGTGTGCTGTCTACAAACCAAAAAAAACCTTCAAGCTCTCGCACAGTACTGACATGATAAAACCTCTCTCTTCCTTATGTGTTCTCAAACAACATTGAGCATACCATGTAGCTTTTGGATCAAATATCAAAGCAGACCTAGAGACAGCTGGACCATTAGAAACAGTCAGTAGAAACGATTTTGTCTCAAGATGGCAAAGGCGACCTCTGCCAAACTACTCTGTGCTGCAGCCTAGTACAAGCCAGACACACACAAACCAATTTTTTAATGTAAATATGAGTTGAAGGTCCGACACATACGTTTTGTCAGTTTTGGGGAAGTATATCGTCACTTCTTTCACAGGACCTATCTTTGCTTTCTAGGTGCCATAGCTGATTTTAGGGTCTCTGTGTGGAGACCATATGTGTCTATTAAACACCAGTGTCTAGGGGTTTCCTGTGAGAAGCTGATTTTTTGATTCTTTGGGCTTTAAATGTTAATATGCTTCTCCTGTAAAATCAATACTGTGAATGTCACCTAAATTTCACTTAAGTTTGGTAAGGCACAGGATACCACTGAACTTTGAAGATGGTTAAGTGGCTTTTTACTAGTAGAAAACATTTTTACTGCTCAGTTGGAAATACTTTTTGAAACTGATGGTACATTGATGCAGTAGATTGAGTCTGATATTGAATTACTGGAAGGATGTATTCCTTGTTCAGAGGAGTTTGAAAAAAAAATCTTAGCTTTTTGACTTGCCAGTTCTCTTTTTTTTTTTCAGGATGAATCATATGCCAAATTCTGACCTTTGAATTCTCATTGATTTCTGTGGAAACAAGTCTGCACATCAGAAGGTAGGAGCTGGAAAAAGTTGCAAAATGAGAGTAAGATCTATTATCACAGAGGGGAAAGAAAGCAATGGAAGATTTACAGGTGTGTTGGAAACAGAGCAGGACAGCAGCCTGGAGAAATATATGTCTGTCACTGTTTGTGGGTCTGAAACATCTTACCTTCAGCTGGACATTTCACAGATTTGGCCATGCACACAGATGATGAATGTTGCCTGAGATCCTGCTGGCTCACCTGCCTAGAACCCCATCTCCTTGCTGGAGCACTCCTTAAATATTCAGGCTGTTTTCTAGATATTTTCATCTGCTATGGCCAGATCTGGTATCTGTATACAGGGAGGAGTCTGACTCTGAGTGCCCTTCATAGCCATAACTCCACTTTTCCCCCCAGATAATTTCAGTTGCTTTTGTTTTCAATCCCCCCACTATCTGGATAGAAGACACAGCTGCTGCAGAAACTTTATTGAAGATATTGCTTCCTTAGCAACAGTTTCTGGTGACACTATTACAATGGGGATACTAGCCTAAAGGATTCAAAATTAGTGAAAAAACACATCAGTTAATACATGCATTTTATACAAGACTAAATAATAAGTGATGCAAGTTTGAATAAATGCAAATAATTTTCCCTGTCTCTGTCCCTTTCCCTTTTCCCAACTCCACACCCAAGTGACAGGACTATCTCTGCAGCACAGGCTGCCCATCATGAAAAGCAACTTTTACCCCAGCTCAACTCCTCCAGCCCTTGAATTGCAGGGGCATGGCTGTCAGGGCATACCCTTGGGCATTGGGGTGCTTCCAGAGTCCATCACAGCATGGAGCAGCCTGAGGAAACTGTCCAGGCCAGGTCAGGACTTCACAGCTCCCCAAAAAGAGGCAGAGTTATTTCAGGTGTCTTCCCTAAAACCACGATGGAAAAGGTGCTTTTTCTTAAGCTATACCGTAATGAACTTACAAGGTAGGAATGGGAATAACTGCTTCCCAGAAACTCTTACCCCTGCTGACTTCTAATTCACAGGTTTCTCACTGGTGTTCATGTTCTTACTTAGCTCAAGGTGTATATACAGTATTTTACAATTTGAGGGAGTGAAAGTCACAAAACAACAGTCTTCCTTTTGCATACTTAGGTATCTATTATAGTTATTGTACAGAGACCTACTCCATGATTTACTTTGTTTTGTTTTGTTTTGGGCAGTGTAAAGTAATCCCAGTCTTGTGAGGATCTTGAAGGGCTTCTGTAATAAAAATAGTAACACCTTTTATACAACACTGTGTATGTCTCACTGGTTTACAAGTGAGTTAAACCGTGGTTTTCACTCATCTTTCACTGTCACCTTCACTCCGCCAGAGGTTCCAACTCCATTCTGTACAAAATCTGGTGTCCTTTCACTTGTGTTTGTGTACACATGTATTTCAGGCACAAGGAAGCTATCGCGTGTAGCATACAAATATTGAATCACCCTGTCTGATTTTTCTAAAAAGGCTTACATTCTTCTAAGCATACAAATTTAAACCTCAGGGATTAATGGTGCAAAAAGAAAGCAGTATAAAGCTGGAAACAGCTCTAAAAATGTGTTTGTAACTTATGTTAAAATTCCGAAGCTATTTCCTCTAAAAAGGCATGGAAGAACAGGTTTTGAAGTTTTTCTCTCTGATGCTGAATTTGACTTGAGAATAGCAATGACGGTGACCATCTTTTGCCAGTGAAGAGCTCTTAGACCAAGGGAGTTTCCCAGAGTCCTTCAGAAGGTAGCACAGCTGCTTCCTCCAGCCATATATTTCTGATGAGAGTCTGGTACTTGCTTTATGCAGTTTCCAGGAATATTTCCAAATGGGTTTGCCAGCATATCTTAATGGAAATGTCAGATCATCATTTCAAGAACTAACTATAATGAGGCTCTGAAAAATACTGTAGTTTGGTGTTTCTTTCAGCACAGAAACATTTCCATTCAGCCACAGGAGACCTAGCTCCAGAAGGGATATCCTACCATCAGATCTATTACATGATTGAAACATCCTTGATGAGCATTATTCATTTTGAGAGACAACCCAAATACCTTAGTCAAGATCCTTTTTGTGTGTAGGCATTTTGCCTCATGCTGAAACATAAGGGCTCGTGGTTAAAGCAGAGCAGGGAGCTCAGGCTGGACTTGCAGGGGGAAGGGGTTTTGTGTGGCACGAGTGTGATTTTGCACCACATGACTCTTCCCCACAGTGTCTCACCCCCTTCAACCTTCCTGCATATTTGACTATCTAAAAACACCATTCTTAGATGCTACAGTGAAAAGCAAGATACCGGTTCCTTCAGTGCTTAAATTCCATTCTGTGACTACCGATGCAGCTACTAATTAATTCTAATTGTCACAGGATTTTTATGTGCATAACCTATATTTATAGCTTGTTGGCTCTTACATTGACATTTTATGAGAATAACCCATTTTTAATGTAATTAATACTAATAGTGGGGAAAAATGTGAATATCTACAAAGCAATTAGCCACAGAAAATGCTCTTTTTCTTACAGATGTGTTCATGTATGTTATATGGCCTGTATATTAATAGTCTGTGGAATACTCACCGTGGAGCATTTTAAAAAAGGGAAAAACAAATTTGCATTTTGACTGCTTGCAGTATTGTTGCGGTACAAATATGACCTTTAGAAGTGATTTTAACCAAGTGGCTGGAAGAAGATGATATCCCACCCTAAGAAGCGACCTGGAGAATGTCCCCAGGTCCATGTCTTGATTCACTTCAAATCTTCCCATCAAGGACATGGATTTGCTCCTCACAGTAGTGCAGCATCAAATTGTTTCTCCTTATGTCTTGGGGGGAAATCTCCCATGTTTTACATTAATATTGCTGAAGGATCTTCTATAGATTTGGGAAAATTATGTATTTACCTATTATGCTAATCATTTCAAATGTTGTAATTCCATCTCACCATTTATCACTGGAG
Organism: Chloroceryle amazona; assembly: GCA_027560015.1. NCBI lineage: Eukaryota > Metazoa > Chordata > Aves > Coraciiformes > Cerylidae > Chloroceryle > Chloroceryle amazona. Next base: position 77,826 of record JANHFX010029568.1, on the reverse strand, counting down.
GACCATGAGTCCGTCCAACCATACAGAGCTGGCTGATGTCATCTTACCTTGAAGAAGGTCATTGTAGATCCATCTCTAACAGCCCCGTACTCTATCTTGGTTTGCTTTGCCAAATCATCTGCTGAATCAATGGGAGATTCCATCCTCTCCACAGTCAGGAAGGCAGCCAGGTTGGCAGTATAGGATGAGATTATGATTAAGGTGAAAAACCACCATATTCCTCCAACTATTCTGGTAGAGAGAGCTTTGGGCATCAGCTCTGATCCTGTTACAATATCATCAAAACAGTCATATTAAAATGATGCTGAAAGATGCCTTTCCTGATACCACAGACTGGTTTTAGGCACAGAATGCTTTTATGAGCTGTAGTATGATAAAATGATTTAAACAATAATCCCACAGATGCAGAGCTAACATTTATAATGGTGACACACTATGAAGGGGATGTATGCCGTGATACATGACAAATGGAATTATCCTTGGGTCTAAGCCCCATAACATCTCTTAGCTAATGCTCATTATGATATTAACCTCTTATATCCCCAGTAAGCTATACTTGTATTTTTGAATGTTTCCTGAATTTCTTTTTGCCAGTATACCGTAATCAATATTTTTAACCAGAGATCTTTAGCAGAATGCTATTCTGCTTACAAGCTACCTGGCAGAAATACCTTACAAGAAAAAACTGCCTCATTCTTCCTATTGACAACACCTAAGCAGAAACAGGGCAATCAATACAGTTCCAGTGAACTGTGTGAACCTCAGCTCAAAACCCAGAACACATCTGGTTAGAAATGTGTGGCTTACATTTGAAAATTCAGAAAGTGAATGGACATACTCTTTAGATCTACAGGGCAATGTAAAGTTTTGGACAGTGTATTTAACATTCATTATTGCTGAAAAGGTTTTAGCAGATCTGCCTGCATGTCACACCAATAAATCAAAGTGATCTGCCATTGTCATAAAACGCCATAGAACAGCACATTAAGTGCACTGGAGCGACTTCTGTATAGCTCAGATAAACAATATTTAAACCCCATTGATATTTGTATTTCTAAGCATTCTGATCGAAGTTTTGTGCTGTTTTTCCTAGAGGCATCCCCACTGACCTTAACTCATTATGCAGGATTATTCAAGGATCTGGTTCAGCAAGCAGTTAGACAGTCACTTGAATACTTTTGACTTCAAAGTTAAGTCTTTGCATAATTATTCTGTTGATGAAGGATAAACTTAAGAAAGTACTTAAGTGCCTGTGAATGGAGTTCTCAGCACATAAACCTTTTGATGTGACAAATATATTTCTATTACAGAAAAACACATTGACGTATATCTCCCCAGCTATTTAATGATTTCTAGAACAAATTTAAACACATTACAGAGAATATTTTCAGACTTTGCAAAAAATCTGAATGTGACTTTTGGGGCAAAGGCTGAAAGGGTAAAAACTTTCCAAACAATCAGCAAACAGATTTAACTTAGCTTTGTAAACATATAGATATGTTGCTTAAAGGTCAAAGCTAAGCATAGCCCAAGGGTTTGAGTAGGTTGACAGAATTGCCAAACTGCAAGAGCAGATGTTTTTCCTGTGCAGCCCTGGTGCTGCACAAATTTCAAATTAAAGCCAGCAATCTAAAAGCAAAAATTCTAACTTGAAACTTTCAAGTCCAAATGTACTCATTTCAAGAGCTGTAGCCCTGTCTGGGTTTATGTTTGTGGTCTGTTGTACTTTCTTGCTTTTCAGATTAGATTTTTTCCTTTAATACAGTGAAAGCTTTTTTTTCTTTTTTTGTATTGTTGCTGTCAGGAAAAGTGTGTGTTTATTTCTAAGCTGGGGTTAACCTGCAAAAGCTGGCTTCTGGGAGTGCTGATTCAGGTCATCCTGAACGTATTATTTCTTTTAAGCTTAGACAGCTATAGGAATATAATTTCTACACTTGGACCCTGCTGCATACCTATCTCTGACATGTACAACTCAGTAATGCATAATAGCCAGATACCTTGCAGACACCTTAACAAGCAACCACGAAATCTGCCAGCACAGCCTTATGGCAGCACAAGAGTAGATTGAGAAGCTTTGTGTGCTGAATTTGTGGGGTGAGATGCCAAGCCTCCTGTGATTTCCTCTAGCAAATAGTTGTTTGTGAAAAAGCAGCAGAATACACTCAGTTCAATTAAACTCAAAATGCCAGTCTATTAATTATGCAGTGAGCTACTGTTTTGCTTATGTGAGGTGCTGAGGACACTCTACTCACAGCTGAATGAAGCAGGCTGAGCACCTCTTTTGATCACTGCTATGATTATTTCAATGTTCATCTTTTTGAGGGCCTTGATTCCAGCAAAAAGCATTAATATATGCTCCATGCTCACTGTCTTTGCTCCTTAAATAGATATTCCTGGTCTGACCCACTGCCTGGCTGAACTGGGGCTCTGATGGATACCTTTCCTTTCTGAGAGTGATAGTCTCTCTGAATGAATTGGATGAAATGTGCCCTGTTTGGATGCTTTCAGAATATGCATAACACATCTGAGACTTTCAGGGGAAAAACAGGGGAAGTAACATCTAAATAAAAATGTTGCTAGCAAGACTCAGGGTCAGAGACAATACTTGCTGAAGTCTCTCTAGTGCCTTTTTATGGCAGACATGACAGCCAATCCTGATCCAGACTTTGCTCACGCTCTGTAGAAAAGAGAAAGTCTGATCATCACATTTTAAAATTTAATAACAAGTGGCTTCCAATCAAGCATAACAAGCAGCTGCTGCCAACAAGAAAGAGCGTAACACTAGATGCAGAGTTTCACAACCATTCACATCATGTTTAAACGCTTCACATTAACAATGATGCACTAACAATCACACGCACCACAATTTTGTACATGGAAACGTTTGTGCTGCCTTACAAATGTTCTTTCTCTTTCTTTCTTTCTTTCTTTCTTTCTTTCTTTCTTTCTTTCTTTCTTTCTTTCTTCTCTTTATTAATTTATTTATTTATTTTGTTTTGGTTTTAATCTTCTTGAAAGACAAGCAGAGTCTGGTTGGGGCTGACTGTCATGTACCCAAGGTAGTGGTAACGAGCAGACACTGCATCCCACAGTTTGCTGTGGATGATGGTAAACTCCAAAAAAGGCAGTACATTGAAACACAAACTCCTGGGGCACTTTCACACACAGGGCAATCACAGTTATATACACACACCTGCCTGATACTGTAAAACCTCAGCCTGTGTTTGACTGATAATTGGAACCAAAACAAAACAAAAAAAGCGAAACAGAATGGCTCTTCCTTCATCCAACATCCTTCAAAGTAATTTCTATGAGGAAGCTCTATATCCTGTCAATACATTAGTGCACCAATAAATACAAGTGCATCTTAAGTACAACAGAAAATTCATTCTCTCCCATATCTAGGAAAAACTCCTCCTCGTGATTTTTTTATTTCTACTCGGGTCTGTTAAAGAGGGAAGAATAAACTGTACCTGGATGAATGCAGAGATGGTTTTATGTTCCTTACTTAAATGGTTAGGAATTTAATACCAAGGTACTGCTGGGCTTTCCTCTCGATTGCCTTTCTGGTTGTTGTCGTGGGATGGGCTTTTGGTTTGTTTGGTTTTTTTTTTTGTTCAGCTTTGATTCAGCTTGAAATATTTGTCAGAATATATTTTCATTCTTTTCAGTGGACCCCAGTTTTGGTGAATAGAGATTTAATTGGAAACCTTAGAACATACACGCCATAAACAAATGTGTTTAGCACACATATCTGGTTTGACTTCCCATATGGAGTAAGCTTCACTGCCCTTCCTTGTTAACTGAGTAAAATGTCAGCTGTTTCCAAAATCATCAGCAACAGGGACTTGTGACTGGGTTAAGTTAATGCTTCCAGGGTTGGATGCATTTACAGAAGGATGGGACTCATACCTGTAGAAAAGCCATAAAAAACAGAGGTTTGGTTTTGTTTTTAAACAAAATGTTTGACAAGTGCCAACAAACTTAACAACCCTTCTGAAGAAATTTTTGTTTGTTTGTTTGGCAGTTATAACAATTTTTCTAGGGTAGCTAAGGCTATTACTGTTTCTATTGGGATGGAGCCCAAGATTTTCCTGTTGCCAAACCACTTATACCAGTAAACTCAACCTCAGCATGAAGTACTTCATATCCCTTTTGTGATTATTTTCTATTTCAGCTCCAGAAACTCCCATGTGGCCCTGTTCCCTTTCTCTCATATGTTTCCCCTCCTTCCTCCTGATGCAGCCCTATGCTGGGTTTCTCACATTCCCCTCCTCTGCCTGCTCCCAGTTGCACTGGCACATGGTTTTCTTCCCTTCTTTTATTGCTTAGTTTCTGAGATCAGGTTTTACAGTATATGTTGTATTTACAGAGGGTGGAGTTTACCAGCACAGAAGCTCTTGAGCAGACTGTGGGACGTGTGCGATAATGAAGTGTAACCGGTGTACCTTGCTGCATGAGAGCTCCAACTCCAAACCAGAAACTATTTAGTAAAGTAAAATTGTTTTCCACCACATCTGAGTCTGGGTTGCACGGGTGGGGGTTATACCATTCATATGGTGTAAACCTGTGGCAGTCAACAGAAACAATCTGTAAACATCAAACAGAGTACACACAGCGGCAGCAAACCTGCTGAACAATGCACAAAGTGAGGAGGTTAATGAAGGAAACAAGAAAATCTCAGCCAAAAGGCTGTCCAGGGGGCATCTCACAGCTACCTCTGCAAGCTGTGGAGCAGCACTGCAGTGTCAGAAGCCGTTCTCACAGTCCCAGATTGAGCACAGGGCTACTTCTCTTCTCGGATAAGAGCTCTCAAAGGTAAGGCTGCTGCAATGCCCCACAGCTTCCTTGCCTGCAGCACTAACAGTCGACAGACATTTGGAAGCCATGTAGCTGCTCCTTGGTAAAGTGTTTAGGAAATAAAGAAGGAGCAGCAGCCGTCTAAAGGCAACAATTGATAGCTGTCTGTCTGTAGCTGAGATGCTAGAAGCTTAACATGCTCTTCCCTGTACAAGGCTGCCACAGCAGCAGAAAAGGCTGCCAATTGTTTGAAGGCATTTCGGAGCAATTGCAGTGCTTGAAAGGCATAGGGCCACGTTGTTGGCATGGCTAGGAGAGAATTAAGCAGAGCATTGCCTTTAACAGAACAACTCTGCTCTATTCCCTGCAGACTGTCCTGCAACTGCAAACCGTGGCCTTTCTGCTCTGAACAACACTTGGCAGAGCTATGTTAAGGACCATTTCTCCCCAAGGTACCTTGCCTGCTGTTGCTTCCCATTACTGCATGGCTTGATGCAGACTTTCTCATGGAATTTATGAATATAGCTTTAATTGAAAATGTCACACCAATACTTTTTAATTACTGTTTCAACAATATAATTAAGCATTGAATTTATGCAGAGTTTCAAGCAGAGTGTTTTGCTTAGCTGAAGTAATGAACTCTGATAGTAATGAACCCACTAACTTATATAGCTTAGGATGCCATCAGCTGTACAATATTACCATAGTATTAAAATTGTAACAAAAGACACAGTTTTCAATATACAACAGTTCTGCATACAGCAGACAAAAGAAAAGCAATCACCAAGTTATATGTTTCAAAGTTTTGCTAGAATAATGGAAACAACTGTTGTGTAGCAGCAAATTTTTTCCCAATTAATTTTGTGGACATGTGGGGAATCATATCCTTAGCAAGAGACCCAGATTTAGGACACATGGGTTTCCTGAGTTGCCAACTGCCATAGAATTGAAGAGGTCCCATGTTGAACCCACAGGGTCCCAGAATGTTAATACAGGACAGTAGGAAGATGTACAAATAACTCTGCCTGACCTGATTGGGAAGTCCAAGGCTGGGGTTCTGCATTGCTTCAGCCAACCATATTCAGTAGATTAGACACAAATATCTTTATGACAAAAGAGCAAGTTGGCCATTGCTAGGTAAAATTCTGGAAGCAAAGCTCTTTCTACCAGACTGGAAAGAGTTTTATAGCTCTGGGTATATATTTTAATGTGGTACTAGGATATATATTTATTTTTCATTTTGAAACAAAAGCTGATTTTCTTCTTGTGTTTCTGTTGCCGTGCTGAGCTCTTAAGAAGAGACTGGCTTACAGTTCAGCTCTATTTCACTGTTCAGGCCTTCTGATTTCCTGGCCATTTCTCCCTGGTTTTCTCTCTCTTTTGGCCTTCAGCAGTAGCTATGCTGATGTTTCTGATAAAGAGGAGGTGCTCAAGGTCACCTAAGCACCTAAAGACTTTGTGTGACATTACTCATTACTGGTAGTTACTTCATCTACCTAGCTGTACCATCACTGACATCAACAGCACAGCAGACACAGTATTAGTAGTAAAGGGAAATTTTGGCAGAAAAATGCCTTGTTTATTCACTGCCAGTGTAGTTAGGAAAAGAGCTTTGTCAGTCTGTAACCCTTCGCAGTGATAAAAACTTCAGTGTTTGAGTTTAAAAATTAATATAAGAATGACAGGACTACATAAGTCTCAAAGACAAATTGAAATTATTTAGCTGCTGATGAGTCTGAAATAAATAACAGGAAGATTATTCGTCTATGAAAATTATTCCCAAGTATTTGTCTTCCATGAACTGATGTCAAAAAAAAGATGACTTGAATTTACTATGGCAATGTTAAGGAGCAGATGCTTCATGAGGTTCTTAAAATCAATCTAACTAATATTTTCTGAATACTTGTCAAATCTTAGAGAAATCTTGATATATTTGGAGATGTGATCAGGTCTAGATGTGGACTGTAAGGATGTAAGGACTTCTTGGAATAAAGTAAAATTTACAAAGTCTAAAGTAAATTAAGATGACATGCGAACACCATTTTGTGTACTTCTTCAGCATATATAGTTGTGATCTAATTAAGCACTGCTTTTAGGCACTGATTCAAAAAAAGCATTTGTGTCAGAAAAAAATTCAAACATTTAGAAAATTATGTTAACTGCTTTGCTGAACTAGTACATTCTTTTCCTCTTTTCCTAAAATAGGTGGGTTATAAGAATAATATGCAAACTTGATATATTTAATTTGTTACAAGTCAGGTTTTGTGCTGTGTGGTATGAATGTGGGTGGGTCTACACCTCTAAAGACATATAAGTTATTTAGCTAACCATAGCCACATTTGGCAAATATGTAGAGGCCTTAGAGGTTATTATGCTCCTGCAAGTGTTGTGGATCACTGAAGTAGTAGCCCTGCTAGGAATGAAGCTGGAGGATGAGCTTGCAACTCATTACGTATCAGTCAATTCACATGGGGAATACAAATCCTTCAGCTGCAGGGAAAGCAAATAGACAAACAAACTTCAATTGGTGATCACAATCCACCATGAGACACAAATCTGTAGGGAAATAAGGCTTCATTAGCTACACTGCTCCTGGAACTATCGCTTTTTAGAAATATTTTGGCAACAAAAACATAACATATTCACACAGGGCAAACCTATAGATTTACCCAAAGGCTGCACTGTGATTTGGAAAAATATTTAACAGCCAAGAAAGAAAAGCAAACATGTTTCACAGTGGATGATCTGTGAGCACTGTGCATTTCCCTTTGGTTTGCTCCTGGCCATGTGCCTGTATGTAGGTAGCTCTGCAAGCAGACACAGAACCCTGATGCTTATATATTCTTGCAGACTTGATGTTATTTAAAAAGATAGAAGAGACAAGGATAACTTGGGCTTTGTTTTCCCTTCTGCCTGTTCAGAGAGGAACGGGATTGTGGGGTGTCCTTAGTCTTGGCACACAACTGCAGAAAAGTCAATCTGTCACAGTTGAGCAGATTTAATATTAGTCATGAATGAGCTCATGATTTGCGTACAGTAAGAGTTATTATTTATGGTACAGTGAACCGCTCCAAGAGCTTGCAGGAAGTCATGACTAATTGTATACACTCTCATAGCTGCCAGGGATGGATAAGCTCTTTCTTTTACTTTGGGCCAACACTAATAAGTTAAACCATGACCTCTTCTCCTCTAATTCCCTCCTTCTTCACATTTTCAGCAATTTAAAGGAAAAAGCAAATCCAGCAAATTTCTGTACCTTGGTAACAGTCTAGAAACAAGTAAACAAGCAAAGAATTCACATAGGTTGTCCACCTGGAACAAGGGTTGTTCAGTGGACCATGGAGAAATATACGTCTGAGACCAGGAACTGCTGATATAAGTAAAGATTTTGCAAGGCTGTGTCTTATGATTAAGAGAAAACAGTGAATTGGAGGAAGAGCAGCAAGAGCTTGACTTGACCTGGCTCACATGGAAGTCAGGCACAATATTATCAGAATTACTCATATAGATTACAATTATTTTATGAACTTTGAATTAATTACATGTATTGAATTTAAATAGAATATATATTATTGATGATTTCTTAAAGGTGAATGCTATCCTTTGCAATAAAAACTGCATCGTTTTTGTTACCTTTCTGTGATATGAATGTGTAGACTTCCAATGATACACAACTTCAATTCTTATATTTCATAGTATAAATTTTTTTCTTGGGCTATTTTCCATATACTTTATTAATGTGAAATATATTGTTGTATATGCAAAACAATATATAACAGAAGTGGGGAAAGGCTTAGTTAGGGGTCCTCAGTGAAAAGAAACAAAACATTAATCTCTGTGAAGCATTAATAAAAATATTTATGTTTTAAGTTATAAAAAGGAAAAAATGAAGGATAAGATGCAATCAAATAAACAGACTTGGAAAAGAAATTCCAAGGCCACTATCTGAAGAAAAGGATGATGACTATGTCAGTTCAGAGTCCAGGTTTATTCAGCAGTATAGAAGAAGTATGCCTCAAGTGACTAGTTTCCTCTGACAAGATTGTAAGTTTATTTTCTTTCACACTTTTTTTGTTCTTGCTCAGAGCTCTAGATCAACTGACTCCCAGACTGTGGTCCATGGTTTCTGAGGCCATGGTGAGTATCTTGTATCCAGTCTGTGAAACCGTATCAGCTGTCTAGAAATTCATGATAAGGATATAGAGTGCTCTTCTGTCACTTTGAAGACATGACTGTGGTCCATTGGCCCATAAACTTTGTGGGCCCATAAACTCTTGCCTTTGAGAACTTTATAAGCTTTGGCTTTGTTTGGAAAAGCGGTGTGTACATGCTTATTTCATGCTGGTTTTGAATAGGGAGCCTGCCACAGACAGGCAGGGATCACCTCAGGACAGTGTTGGGAGAGAGCCTTGGGTATACTTCACCTTGCAGACCCGTCAGGTTCCCAGTCATGTTATCTTGTATTTTCAAGGGGAAATTAGATGAGCTAATTAACATCCTACAGCAAAAATATGTTCACATTCTCTTTCTTACCTTTTAACTAACTGCGCTGTTAGCAGAAAAGAGAAGTGCTTACATGCAAGTAATATAAACTACTTTTCACCATATAGTCTGCTGAAGTGTTACGTACTGGCAAAGAAAGGCTGACAACATTTCATCAGCTATTTCTCTCCATTGAGCCCTTAAGGAAAATAAAATCGCCTCACATTGCAATATATAAAAGTGATAGCAGTGCTGATGTGAAAATACCAACAGACTTTCTCAAATGTTATGTTTTAGGACTGGATAAGCCCCTTAGGTTAGTATTATACTCTAGCTACTTTGCAGAGCCCATGCAACACTTATGGGAGGAGAGGTGGTTAATGTGGATGCATCTAAAACTACATCTTCAACTTACCTTGCAATGACAAAGAGGACACAACTGACTCCAAGGCAGGCTAGGAGAACATACATCCAAATATCAGGAGAAAGAGGGTTTAAAAAGGAGAAAACACCAGGGTTTGTCCCATTGGGCTTCCGGTACAAGATACTGATTCCCAGTGTCATAAAGGGCTTGGAAAAATCAATTACTTTCTCTCTTACATAGGTAATAGTGAGAGGAGCAACAGCCAGGTCAGCTTTCTGAAAACACAAATGGGAAAATACTCATTCCTTTTCATATTCACCAAACACACTACCATTCCTTCCATTTTTTTTCATCCAAGTATTAAAAGCTAAACTAAATTTGAATATAAATCTGAAATGTGTGATAAAATTTAACATTGCTAGGGTATTATTTGGTGCATTTTACTCTTTTTGCAGGAAGAGGGACATTTGTGACTTTAACATAACACGAGAGGTATGTCCAGGGATATGGGACTTGGTCCTGTGCAATGGGGCAGGCTGCAAGTGCAGACTGACAGAGCAGCCCTGGGAAGGGACTATGTCCACAGACGGGAGGCTGCCACAGGACAGAGGTGAGCTAGAAGCTCAGCCTTTGCCATTGGAATTGGCAGGACCCATGCTAGCTCACTGCCTGAAGCCTCATTTCGGATGGAAGTTCCCCCTTCGACCTGTAAACTATTGGCTCAAATGCAACTTCCTACTCTGACAAGCAGGACAATTGACAAGACAGATTACTGTCTGTAGAAAAATGAAAGCTAACACACACATTTAATTTGGGCTGGATTCATATAAAATACCACAGATGAAGGAGAACAAAGAGAGAAGGAATCAATCTTACATGATCTATGAGTTCTTTGACCATCCCATTCCACTCTCCTTTATCATTCTGGGCTCCGTATTTACCATCAGAAACTAGTTTGACCTCATAGATGAAGCCTAAAATGTTTGACAGCTCCTTTAGTAGGTCCAGGCAATAACCCTCGAATCTGTCATTTCCATACAAGGGCTTGTCAGATTTCTTGTACATAACATAGGGATCTTCCTATAGAAAAAGACAGTAGACATATAGCAATAGAATTTAAGTTTGTTTCAGATTATATTGGTTTCTCTAACTTATATTAATATTTATATATGTAGTTAGATGGAAAACAGTAATTTACCATGTCCATTAAAGGCTGGTTTAGGTGTGTTAACAAGTTGGCTGAATCAATTAGTAACAAGCATAAGGGCCCTAATTTTCCATAGAACACTCCCAGGAGCTTTAATTAAAGTAGTGCTTAGCAACTGCAAAATCAGACCTAAGATCTGTACTCTACATTGTCCCACCCTAACGGACAAGAAGGGATAGTGAAAGAGAGATAAGCTTAAATAACAGAGAAAGAACCATAAGGGGAACCAAAAAATTTATATTCGATGAGAAATACTTTTCATCAAAAAACCCCACATGTACAACATGAGTTGAGCAGGTATAATAATATAAAGAAATATAT